>RCWM02000885.1:0-300000 GCA_003667255.2 Euschistus heros
AAAAGAAAGCGGAAAAACCAAATAGGTGTATATGTATATATATAAAGAACAATGAACAGGAACTGACACAAAAACATTAGCTACAGACATCCCTCACGCTAAATTAATACAATACTTAAACGCAATAGAACCAGACGACAAGACCAGTGCAGACACTGATACATACACTGGCTACCGCCCTTATTTAACATTAGAGAAACAGCAGGTTAGTACCTAACTGCACAAATATTTTTGAAGTGCCTGACTACATTAAATGATCAAAAAAAACAAGACGATAACTAATTCAAAATTTTACAGCCAACAGAAAATTGACAGACTCTATATATAAAAAAAAAAAATAAAAAAAAAACCCTAACCCATTCATAGACAAAATTAGACTGAATTTTCATGATTAAAAAAATGAATATATGACTTTCCAACTAATAAGGATCAAGGGACATGCTAGGATTTATGGAATAGCTAATCCGCTTTGAACAATGACCCCTTTTTTTATTTTATTTTATTTTTTATTTCTTTTTTTTTATTATTTTTTTTTTTATTATTTTTTTTTTTTATAGATCCGACAACGAAGCATGCATGCTACTGCTTAGGACAGACGACACAAACATTTAATCATATAATTGCCTTCTTTTTGACCAGGACATATTTAATTTAATGAAACGTATTATAAACATATTTTACGTGGAGGAGAACGGCCAATTCAGAAAAAAAAAAAAAAAAAACTGTTCCAAAAATATATTTCTTCACTTTAAAAAAATTTTCGAATCGTAGAACTTTATCATTTCATACTCTTGGCCTTGTTGGTCAAAATTAATACGTTATTATGGAACACGAGGGCGTCACGAGTTGTTTGACTCGCTCTAGCTCTGATGGTGTTGTTCGGATCGAAAGTTTCACGAGAATTTCCTTATCAGAAATTTAATGGAGAATAATTTTTGTTATGTAACATTTGTTGCTAGCACCTGCCGTTAGGAGCTATATTGGTTTGAATAAAAAAAGTCACATTATATAAGTTAGGGGGTTTTATTAATTTAAATAATTCAATAGTTTTTTAATTCTAAAATGTAATGGGAAAAGCAGTAGATTATATATGTGCATTTCCCTGATCTTTTGTATATCTCCCAGCCAGAGACAAATTAATTTTTTTTTTTTTTTTTTTGTTATAACTGTAATGTCATTCATTAAATACCTGCATTTTTTAATAAGAAAAGCACACAATAAGCTTGCATGCATAGGATGTTAATGCATTAATGAATATGGAAAGAGAAAAAGAAATATATATTTATGTTTGCGTATACATAATATTTTAAAAATTTCCTTTCGACTAGTATGCCTTCATAAATAAACTTACTACAACGCTCAGGTAGATACAGTTTTGTCTAAGATGTCAAACCTAACAAATCCTTTGATCTACGTCTATCCTATGTTAAAATATTGCGTTGCATATATATCAAACCCTATAAGGCATTATATAACCAGGTGGCATGATCTGGTGAAAATACGGGTAGAGGGAGATAGGGAATGCCGAACGATCCTATGACTAGACCGAATCGATAGCCGTGGAAGGAGCATGGTCACGGAGAACTGGAGTCATGTTACCATGAGAACTGCCTCCAGGGTCCAAGCCACTCTTCTGTAACAATGCTCTTCTCGCTAAGCTGGAAACGTTTTCCACCACGACCCTTGTTTTCCTAACACTGACAGCCCTACAGAACAATAGCCAGTATAGGACAGGGTCTGTTAGAGCAGAAGAAAGGAGGGTCGGATTTCTCGCAAAATACATATTTATTGTATTACATTTAATATCCTTAGTTTTAATATTAAGTACAGTAAAATAAGCAATAGAAACAAGAGTATTTAATTATTCTGGGACAAGACCGTTAAAAATAAAAAAACAAAAATAAAAAAAAAAGATTTTCACGCACTTAAGACCGGGAATATTCCCAGTGGGAGGGAACTTGGGAATATTGCCGGGAATATTTCCTTGGCCTCCGGAGATTCCAAAAAAAATGGGGAGTTTATGAAACTTTTTAGATTTTGAATGATTTTAACTCTCAATAACAGTTAAAGAACCTTAAAACTAGTTTAACTAACAAGGGTAAGTTTTGACTTGTAACTCCCAGATTTCAATGCCGATTTTTGTGTAGGTAGTGTAAGGACCTATAATAGTGTCAAACTAGAGTTATAGCCGCGAATGAGCATCGGTAGCCGTGAAAATATATATATATATATATATATATATATATATATATATCTATATATATATATATACAGTCATCTAGAAGCCGTAAAACTGCATGGTTTAGCCCAAATCCGGAGGTTATAGGCCCTTAAAAGTTGTAGATGAAATCTCAATTTCAAAATTTTAATATTCTCGAAAGGGGTAAAAAATCAATATTTTTTATTATAATAAAATTCAACATTGTTTTTTGGTGCGTTTAATCGAAATTTGAGGTCAGGTTTTCACTAATTTACAGCAGATTTTATTGGAATTTTGTAATTTTTTTTGGGGGGGGGGAGTTTTTCAGCACCCTGTTTTAACAGGAAATTTCTTCTTGAAACTCATATTCAAACATCCTAGGTCTAAAATATTGAAAAACTACCTATTTTTATAAATTACCTGTTTCTTTATGTTTTTCAACTTTACAATTTGTAACTGTTAGGCCAATAATTGCCAATATCGCCACACTATTTAGCACATTAAAGTTTTAATAAACAAGAGAGGAATTAAAGCTTAATATAATATGTACTCAACCCTTTGGTCCTTAAAACATTGAATACAAATAAATGTATTTATTTCCAGATCCAAAAACCTAAACCTATTGAGAGTGACAGTGTCTAGGAGACCTAGAAATAATTTTACATTCTAGTTTATTTTTCGATGTTTTAATTCAATCAATAATAATACTTTTTATAAGAGTGTTTGTGTTTTATTTTTATCGCACAACTGCCACATTGACCCATTAATTTTAGCGATTTTGCTTTTAAAATTATAAATTCCCAGAAATTTTATTTAATTATAATTTTTCTTAAAATATAATTCAGTTTTTGAGTTCATAATTACTGATTTTACCTATTTATTCACAGTTTTTTGAGCTATCTTGCTAATTAATCATAAATTACCGGGAATTTATGAATATTGGGAATATTGCCGGGAATGTTCCCTGGGAATATTTTCTCCATTTTGAATTCCTGTGAATTTTACATCAATACACAACCTAAAGCTTTTTAACATAAACTCATTCCTGGCCAAAGTTAAAAAAAATAAATATTAAATTTTGATACTTTACTCCGGAATGATGTATTAAATGAACCTCTCAGAGGGTTTAAATAAAAATAAAAATAATTAATATTAGCTGCAATAAAATTATAGAACCAGAATTTATTAGTAGTATTTATTTATTACATAAAAAGATCCTCAAAAATAATGAAAACATTCAGAAAAAAAAACTAAAGTGATCACGTATTATAGCTCGAGAGTATGAAAAAAAAAATAATTTAACACTATTAAATTCCTGAGAGGGTTAAAAAAAAAATATATATATATATATATATATATACTATCCACTGCTTTTCCTCAAAAACCGTCCAATTCATTTCCAAAATTCCATTAAAAATCTGGGAATAACTTTTCGACCAACATCTTACTTGGAATAACCATATCTCTCAAATCACGAGGAAATCCACTTTTTTTTTATTCTTAAGCAACTCTCACATTACCGTGATTTATTACCATTAAGTACTCGAAAACTTTTAGTATCATCACTCATTTTCCCTAACTTTGACTACGGATGCACAGTATATGGAGGACTGTCTGAAGAGCTCGAGATGAGATGTAAAAAAGAGTAATGAACTGTTTTATTAGATTTATTTTCGGGATCTCCAGACGTTCTCGCATATCTCATAAGTATTCTGAAATTGGTTGGCTTTTACCCCTGTTTTCGACGTCAATACTCCTGGGTGCTCTCATATTCAAAACCTTAAAAACCAAAAAAACCCGCCTATATCCATGACCTCCTTACTCTGCGCTCCTCCGTTCACCTTTTAAATACTAGAACCCAACCCATCAACCTATACACTCCGGCTCATCGAACTGCATCCTTCGAGAAATTCTTTATTATCCGTGCTTCCTCTTTATGGAACTCATTGCCCACCACAATTCGAAAAAGCTCCACTCTTACTTCCTTTAAACAACATCTATTTCTTTACCTCCTGGATCTTCAATCTTCCGAGCAAATGTTAAAACATGAATATTTAAGTTATATACATTATAATAGTACACATAAGATGTATCCTATTACAAGTTTCCTTAATTCATTTTGTAACTCATAATTTAATTATTAATCAATTTTTATTATTATTATTATTATCATTTATTATAATTAATTATCATAGCCAGAGGATTGTTCTATGTATTGTACTTGTTTTGTTATTCTTAGGGGACAAGTTGTCCCAGAATAAAGTTCATTTTTCTTCTTCTTCTATATACATATATGTTAGATTTTTAGCATTGTATAGAACTAGAAATACTTTTTACATTGTATTACCTGAATAAAAATCATACGGAAGTTTATTTTAAATTTAAACATAATGTAGGTTATATAGTATTCTTTGAAGCAGTCGAAATCACCCTTCTATCGTTGGATTTTTAATGTCAATTGTTAATTACTAATCCTATCGTCATAAGAGATAGATAGTAAACTTAAAAATATAGATTGATTATGATAAAAAAAAAAATATTACTTGTTCCTCTATAGTCTTAGAACTCAAATATTATCTACTCCTCTATGAAACTCAAATATTCGTCTCTATTTCAAAATAAATTAATCCACTGCGAGTATTATGCAATGAAATGTGCATTAGGATTTCTGAATCAGTATTTCTGAATGAAAGAAATAGCTAAATTTCTGTTTTTGTACATATAAATGCACATTGTTCTTTCTGTGAGCATTTGTCTTTTTTTAGTAGATAATTAAATGCTAAAACCACTTCTATAGATAAAGATGTGTCCGTCAGCGGTTTTAGTTTTGTTTTTATTTTGCCAACGCGAAATAAATAAAGAAATGATGTCACTCCCTATCTATGATAAAGTTTACGTTTGTCAAATCATTTATCACAATGTCACAACCTTCTTGATTAGAAACGAACCGTAAAGACTAATGAAACGATACCATACACAAATGATTTGAAGATACAAAAGCAAGATTATAATGGCCGAGGATTTCAAGTGTAATTAATAGTTCCCGGACCTCCAAAGTAGATGAATATTAATATTTTGTACAACTATTAAATTTTCAAAATAAAATAAAAGTTTTTTATTCCAGCAACTAACAGGATTTTTTTTTTTCTTTTTCCATGACACTTCCAGCCCTAATTACTAACACTGTAAGACAAAACGTCAGCACAATAAATTAAAGCAATTTAATTGTACTTCCCAGAATGCACATAACAATCATCAACTCCATCATAATTAATTCATTTTTCTAGCATAGGTATCGCGAACAGAAATAATATTAGAATCCAAATCTATCTTTAAAACCTAATTTGTATAAATGGTTTATAATGTTCAACAAAATTATAAAAACAATATTCATGTTTCAAATGGAGTATCTTTAACTCTTTTTAAGAGGACTGATAAATATAATAAATTTTATAGTAGTCTGATGTTTTTATATTTTTATATATATATATATATATATATATATATATATATATATATAAAGCATATATATTTTATTTTTGAAGAGAAAAGATTTGACCCCAGTTGGGATTCGAACCCAAGTCTCCACCTCTCTAGCGTGGCGCCTTATCCACTAGGCCACCGGGCTCGTATCCGAACCAGGGAAATCTTTTCTCTTCACTGATCCATACCCCCGGGCACTCGCAATTGCGATGTACAATTCGGGGATTGTACTCAAAAATAAAAATATATTTAAAAAATATTTATTAAAACAAGAATCAATTCATAATTTAATATATATATAGGACAGCTCGTCAATAGATCCAATTAAAGTAATGTTCAAATTGAACATTCATCCCCGAATTGTACATCGCAATTGCGAGTGCCCGGGGGTATGGATCAGTGAAGAGAAAAGATTTCCCTGGTTCGGATACGAGCCCGGTGGCCTAGTGGATAAGGCGCCACGCTAGAGAGGTGGAGACTTGGGTTCGAATCCCAACTGGGGTCAAATCTTTTCTCTTCAAAAATAAAAAATATATTTAAAAAATATTTATTAAAAAACAAGAATTAATTCATAATTTAATATTTATATAGGACAGCTCGTCAAGAGATCCAATTAAAGTAATGTTCAAATTGAACATTCATCCCCGAATTGTACATCGCAATTGCGAGTGCCCGGGGGTATGGATCAGTGAAGAGAAAAGATTTCCCTGGTTCGGATACGAGCCCGGTGGCCTAGTGGATAAGGCGCCACGCTAGAGAGGTGGAGACTTGGGTTCGAATCCCAACTGGGGTCAAATCTTTTCTCTTCAAAAATAAAAATATATTTAAAAAATATTTATTAAAACAAGAATCAATTCATAATTTAATATATATATAGGACAGCTCGTCAATAGATCCAATTAAAGTAATGTTCAAATTGAAACATTCATCCCCGAATTGTACATCGCAATTGCGAGTGCCCGGGGGTATGGATCAGTGAAGAGAAAAGATTTCCCTGGTTCGGATACGAGCCCGGTGGCCTAGTGGATAAGGCGCCACGCTAGAGAGGTGGAGACTTGGGTTCGAATCCCAACTGGGGTCAAATCTTTTCTCTAAGTAAATTTATTAAAATTTACAACTGTACAAATATATACATCAAGCAAATGAGCTGATAAAGATTACAATAACATGTCGAAACTTGAAAAGAACTACTCATCAGTAGCACTTCAATAAAAAATTCCACACTAGATCTCTAGGCCATCTTTTCAGACGCCTCGGAGGATTACCGGGAATAGAGTGGGGAGCAAGTTGAGAAAATAATGGATCTGAGTGGTTATGAAGCTTACGGATAGGTATCTGGTTAGGGCTAACTCAGCAACATATGGAACATTAAGTCTTTATGGATAAGTTTATTGGTGAAAAAGTAAGGGGCATTTGGGATTTTTCGAAGGATTTTGGATTGTAAGGATTGGATATGAGATGAATTGGATGGTTTAGTGGAGCCCCAAAGCTCAACTCCGTACGTCCAAATAGGTCTAATCACAGTCATGTAAATAAGCAGTCTAGCAAATGCTGAAGTAGTCTGTAACGAAGAGCAGTTTCTTGTCGCTTTAGTCTCCAATTGATATTTAAACTTGAGATAACATTTTTTTTTTCAATTTTAAATCAATTTATTTAAGAGATAAATCGTATCTTAAAATGAACAATTATTCTATATTTAAAGGAAACTAGGAGATTTATCAAAAGTCAATATGGCAGTTCCAGCCAAACAGTTTCTAAGACCCCATATAATAGTCATTGGAAAAATAAAAGATTCAGTGAGACCAATGGCTGGACAAAGGGCTAATTCTTAAAACCGATGGAAGGGTTGAAAAAATTGAGAAGGCCCAGTCTCCGGATATTGATTGAATACTGTCTGTTCCGCCGGAAGCCAAATGATTCTCACGCAATAGTACCGGATCGATTTCAAATCAGGGAAAACCAGGATAACCGTCTGGAGAACATTCTAGGTCAGCACGCAGGGCTATACCAGTCTAATGAAAAAGATCTGTAAAAGTATAGAAAAAATAAAACCAGAGGACACAAATTAATAATATGTTACAGTACAATTTTGTTTTAGCAGTTATTAAAATACTTAGCGGTTCAGTAACTGTTATATTTTAAACAATTTATTGGTATTTACAACCGTAAATATTATATACAACATGTCAATAACATATAAAGAACTACTCACTAGTAGCACTTAAATAAAAGGTCTACATTAGGAGGTCTCTTGGACATCTTCTTTAAAGACGCCTCGTAGGATTATCGGGGATGGGTATGAGACAAGTTGGGAGACTAGTGGATACTATGAAAGGGTAGCAATCAAATGAGCAACATACGGAACATTATAATTTTTTTGATTTTTTTTTTTTTTTTTTTTTTTTTTTTTTTTTGTGGCATTGAGGATTTTACAAAGGATTTTGGATTGTAAGGATTAGAGAAGAGAAGTACTGGAAAGGTTTAGTGGAGCCCCAAAGTTGAACTCCGTATGTCTAAATGGGTCTAATTACAACCATGTAAATAATTGTATAGTAATTTATTGGGAGCTTTGAACGCTTGTCGAGTAAATGTTGGGACAGTCGGAAACTAAGAGCAGTTTCTTAAAAATTAATGTAGCTGTTATTAAAAATTGATCTGTAAATTAGTTGCCTTTTTTGTATTCTAAACTGAATACAAAAGATATATTACAAAAAAAAAAATCTAAGTAATACAACTTACAAGAGAAGGTGGAGGATACAGTTCGTTTGGCTACATATTGGTGAAGACTTTTTTTGTTGAAACTGCCTCAAAAAATATTTAACTTGTGGCTAAGGGTACATATAGATAGGCCCATGAAGGTAGGTACAAATTAATTAATAATTAACTACATATAATTACAAAATAAGGAAGAGTACTTCCAATATTGGCGGACATGTTATTGGCATTTACTACTAAATTATAAGAATTCTAGTATACAACTGAACTGGGGAATTTTTGAAAAAAGGTAAGGGTGGGGAGTGTTGGTATCTGGGAATACCACTAGTTTTGGAAATACCAACCCTCTCAACCCTTACCTTTTTTTCAAAAATTCCCCAGTTCAGTTGTTTACTAGAATTGTTATAATTCAGTGGTAAACACCAATAGCATATCCTTCGGTGATATTGTAAGCAGCTATATATAATTTTTGACATCCGAATAAACTACGTTTCGAGCTTTATCTCCAAACTTTATAAGAGCGATTTTATTGTTTGGGTTCCCAGTTCTGGAAAGTTCAACTTACTATTAACAGTGAGAGAAACAATGAAATAATTATAGCCTCAATGGTATTTTCAAGCGTAGATGAAATTTTTTTTCCTAATTTTTGAAATTAGAAATATGTAAATTTTGTTATTGCTAAATCTTCCTTGAGCTATAAAGATGATGTAGTTAAAATTTAGTAGAGATTGGTTCCGTAGTTTTCGCAGTTAGTGATCACAAACGAAAAATGGTTATCCTTTTATATAATAGAATAGATTATATAAGCGCATGGTACATTTTCTTAATGAATTATATTACTTATAAAAGAGCTAGTATTTATATTTATATAATATATCTTATATATTAATACAATATATTATTATATCAGCTGTTTAATTAAGCATCTGTTATCATTTGTTTAAAATAATGAGAAGCAAGCATAAAATGCCTTTGTAATGTTTATAGTCTCGTCATTACAAAGTCTAATTTCCTCCCGCGGGCTATAAAAGGTGGTTCAAGTTTCGGATAGGAGGGAAATAAAAATAAAAAGAAGATAATTTTGAAGAGTGAGGAATAACGTTCATTAATTTGCTCTAAGTCCCTGCGTCGTTACCAAGTTCTCATTAGCAGTAAACGCTGAGGACCAACTGTCAAATACAAATTACATCCGTGCCAACATCTCCAAAGACACCATTTTAATGGCCTTAAAGGGGTTTAGACTCCTAGGGTGCTACTAAATCTATTATAGAAAGTATACGAGGACTTTAATTAATATTAGTTTTTGGGCATCAAATATAACTACAATCAGACATATTGGGGAATCGGAGATGAGCTATTGTGGCTCAAATAAAACACAAAAGCAACTGATGAATCACTTTAATCATTATCTAACCCATCCTTAAATTCCCAAAAAAATTACCTATTATCAACATACTACTCCATAGGATGCTGATGTGGCATCTACCATCTCCCGTAATAAAGTCACCTAAGCAAAACAAGAAAAGCAAATTAGGCCAATCGATTCCCATTAACTCTCTGAGGCTTTTAAGTGACCCTATAGTCCTGAACTAAACAATTATAAACATAGTGAGAGAGGATTCAAAAGTGTTTTTTTTTTTTAATCAATTTATTGAAATTTACAACTGTACAAAAATATACATCAAGTAAATGAGCTGATACCGATTACAATAACATATCAAAACTTGAAAAGAATTACTCATCAGTAGCACTCAAATTCTACACTAGAAAATTTCTAGACCATCTTCTTTTCAGACGAGTGGGAAGCAAGCTGAGAAACTAATGGATTTGAGTGGCTATAGAGCTTACTATGAAAGGATAGGTATTTGGTTTGGTCAAACTCAGCAACATATGGAATATTAAGGTCTTTATGGATAAGTTTATTGGTGAAAAGGTTAGGAGCATTTAGGATTTTTCGAAGGATTTTGGATTGTAAGGATTGGGTACGAGATGAATTGGATTAGTAGAGCCCCAAACGTTACCTCCGTAACTCCAAATAGGTCTAATCCCAATCATGTAAATAAGTCCTTTGCAATAAATTGGGAGCTTTGATTGCTTGCCTAGTAAATGTTGAAGTAGTCTGTAACGAAAAGCAGTTTCTTGTCGCTTTAGACTTGTTTGTGGATTCCAAGTAAGACTTTGTCCAAGTGGAGTAGCGGATCTATTCAACAGGAATCAGTGGAATATCATTGAAGGATACTGTAGGACAGGAAGTCATAGGTTTTCGGTAAAGGTTATTTGGTGAGGTTTGTTTTGATTCTCCATTTTTGACACCATTCTTGAATGTTTAGGATATGGGATTGGAGAGTTTGGGAGGCAATGAAGGGATCATTGTTTACGGATAATAAACATGCGTCATCAGCATAAGTGGTAGGATGAGTTGGGATGTCAGCTGTATACACCGTGTAGAGGATGGGGCCTCATATTCTACCTTGAGGTACACCGGCAGATTAGGTAAAGAGGGAAGAATAGGAAAATAGAGCTATAGCGTGTCAAAATTTTGAGGAAAACATTAAAACGTGACTTTTTTTCATTCAAACCAATATAGCTTGTCAACAGTAGACCCTAGCGACAAATGTTATATAACAAACAATAATCTCCATTAAATTGTCAAACAATGAAATTATCAAATTTCAGAGCAACGCCAAAAGATAAAAATGTCAAAATGTTATATTTTTACACCAAGAAAATATAGACAGGTAGAAAGCCTTATCCATGTCCAAATTTATTACTGTGGTGGGAATTTTTTTTAATTTAATTTAAATACAGAGTAAAATAAATTTTAAAAGAATTGAATCGCTTATAACAGAGCAATGTAAAACGAAAATGTTTAACATCTAGAATAAATGTATAAAATTTCTTAAGCGTTAATAACAAGTCATATAAAGCAGTATGCTTTAAAAAAAAATTTAATAAAAGAAATTTATGACAAAAATTAGTCTCAGATAAACAAGCCTTAAGATTCTGTATAAAATCCTCTAAAAACGGTCGACATTAAATCCCCCATAGTGACAACAAAACAGGCTAAAAATTCCATCCACTTATTTTTTTTCATTTTCTCAGCTAAATTTTTATGTTTTTTTTTTTAGGTGCTTGGGTCTCTAATACATACTTTAATCAGACATTTTTTTATTTTTGACTTATAAGATTTATATCAACCCGTTGCGTTCATTGCGTCTTAAATTCTATGAGCTATAAAATTTAATTTGATTTGAATAAATTCTAGAGGGGTACGCCCATCTAATGCAAAACTATAATAAGTTATATTAATATAACATTTTGTAAGTTTATTTATTTTTTTTTTAATACTGCTTGCTTTTATATATTTAATTTTTAATAATCCTAATACATATGCTGTGGTTTGAATGCCCAAAAACAACACATTTCTAAATTGCGCATTAACATATTGCACCCGCAAATAACAAATCTTCATACATGATTTCACGAAAAAACTTTAGTGACATGATAACTCACTGATACAAGACATCGTCTCGACTTACATACACGGATATGCCTTCAAAAGACTGAAAAATAGCAGGATGAGAGATCTGATAAAATATTTTTTTTAGTTTTAATGACTTGAGCAAATACTGATACGTATTAATTATCCCCGCGTCTAACAGGTTAGGTACTATCTTTAAAATTAAAAAAAAATTGTAATTTTTACATTGTTCGCTTAACCTACTCATCAATAAGGTTAAAGTAGGGTTGGGCGATAGTCGATAGTTACTATCGATATATCGATAGGTCATGGCTATCGATGGTCACTATCGATAGTGTCTACTATCGATAGATCTTTTTAACCCTCAAGTTTTGAAACTCTCGGAATTATGCTGATCTGTCTCTGTCCAGTGTTGAGTTCTTTAGAAATTGAATTTGGAATTCCTAGAGGTCAAGGGTTCTCTCAAAGATTAAGCAAAATGAAAGCAGAAATTCTAGTTTTTCTTTCGGGTAATATTTGGCCCTAGGAGCACATTTGACTCTTGAAATTAACAATTTCGTTATTTTTTCTTTTCTGATGATTTGATATATTCATTATTATTGTAACCATGTAAATTGTAAATACATTTTAAAATTCAAATAAATTAATTTTTTTTTTCTCTCATTTTTATGATATAATCTTATAATTTATAACCCTGCAAATTTCATAAGGCAAGTAGATAATTGAATTTAATTAAATTAGTTAAAATTCTTTAATGAATAGCTTGGAAAAAAAAAGAAGCAACTATCGAAAAAAAATATTGATAGCTCTCAACCGATAGTATCGGCCTATCGATAGTGCCAACTATCGACTATCGCCCAGCCCTAGGTTAAAGGACCAAGTGGAAATCATTTTTCAAACTAGAGATATAAAACTTTAAACAAATATTTTCCTCACTTATTTTTTTTATTCAGCTACTAGGGTGCACGGAACGAAAAAATATGTAGAGATTTTTTTTCCGATGTAGTAAATTGGATCGAAATTGGTGTGGGGTAGACCAAAATTAAAAAAAATTAAATTCGGTATTTTCAAATTACATTTTAATATAGATATTAAAAATGTTTTGCTTTTCAAAATAAAGATATTGCCTCATAACATTTAATCATGATATTTATAGGACAGCTTCTGTAAACATATCTAATCTTTTCATCATCCCATTCTCAGAAACCCTAAATCGTAAATTCTAAATCAGACAATATAATTAAAATAATATGATACAATTTAGCTGACCGTAGAATTAGACAGTTAACAGCTATACTTATCAATCCGAAAAGGAAATGTGCCGTTTTTGCACAATTGGTAATAATCAGCAAAAGGGAGTTTCGAAATTGAATATGATGTAGTCAGATTGCAAAAATAAAACTGATTTCGTAACGTTCAGTCTATATGTTTTGACAATTTCAGTATATTACTTAACGTATCTATCATATATTTCAAAAGTAAAAATTCTTAAAGTTATTAATATATATATATATATATATATATATATGCATAACAGTGCCAGAATTTTATCTGACTTTCTCTCAATTTTAATGCTATTTACATCACACAATTACTCTGTTATTTATTTATAACAATAGGTAATAAATTAATTATATAAGTAATTGAAACATATATTATAATACCATTATTTTAAGTTTTGAAAAGAATAAAAGTTTGACTTTCCGTAAAGATACGATATCTGCACCCTCATATGCTGTTATAAATATCTTTCCCTTTGAAGTAGAACATGCAAAATATGATTTCCTCCTGAAAGCACCGATATAAGTTTGCCTTTGATAAGTCCAGCAACGGACGGAACACACAGGACAACTTCGTAATGCATTTACCAAGTGGGAGTACCTTTTGACAAAGTGTAAATAGTAAATATCGAGGCCGTTTCGACTTTGTATTAATAAATCTTGGTATTACAATCTTTATTAAATATATACAGGATAATTTAGTTGAAACATATTTTTTCTAAACACATTTCATTTTTTTTTTGTTCAAAAATAGTTTTACACTGACATTTTTACTATCGCTTACTCATCATACTTTTTTCTTTTATTTTTTTTTTTTACGTTAGATAAAGTATTTATAAGGATATTGTATTAAATGTCCAATCAATGTTAGCTGTGATACAATCTCAGATTTCTCTCAGAGTGACTGGAGGCAAGTAACCGCTGAAGTAAGAGAGGATGACACTAAAAAATATCTCTCGGCTTGATGTTAATTTTATGAGCGAGAGGCATCATAAAAGTGACTGGATATATCATAAATATAAGATTACGAATTAATGTTTTCATACTTTCTAAGCATCGCCGTTCGATGCAGCTATATTATACTACATTGTAACCCATAAAATATTAACATTTAATATAAATAAACATCTTTATTATAAATATAAATCTGCTGGGCGCACGATATACTGACAAGGTATAAGGCTACATCAATGGTTAACGGATTTAGTTAAAACTTTTTTTTAACTACATCGAAAAATATTAAATACTTGTGACAGGGCGAATGTAAATAATACCATAAATTTTGATAGGGGGGGGGGGGGGGAATCGCTGGTTGATAAGTCCACTAAAATCGATTAAAATTTGATATCTCAGGTTCTGCAAAACATGCTATAATGGTTAATGGTAAAAAAAAAAAAATTAAAATGTTAAAAAACGAAACAATCTAAAAATAATTATATGAATTACTGGGGAAAAATCATTCTTACACAGTGTTTAATATAAATATAAATAAAAGTTTCTAAACAATTATGTAAAATCCCACAAATATGTAAAAAAAAAAAAAAAAAAAAAAAAAAAATATGCAATATCATAAATCAGCCAAGTTGAATAATGTAAATAATTACAAAAAACAACTGGTAATCCATGAAATTATTCCCTGAGCACAAATAATATGTAAATTAATAACACAAGCTTCTTAAGTTATGTATATATTGTATGTGGTATACACATCATACTGAAAGATCTTTTTGATAATATACGAAATAAAATAATAAAAACAATAATATTAGAGAAAAAAATCATAATCTTTCATTTCATATCAAAACATTTGATTTATTAAAAAGATATTTTAAAAGTATTCAAAATTAGTAATTAGAAACGTTTTTAAAATAATCATATCAGCTAAATAATGGTATGTATTTTCATGATTGATGTATTTCGTTTCTACAGTTTTAAATGTCAATAAATAATTGAATTAATTATCAGTATTGCATGATAATTTAGTATTTGCAATAAATATTTTTTTCTGAGCGTCTGTTCCCAGTTTCCACTAACTTTTGACAATTTTGTGATCTCTTTGGATAAGGCCATATCCTCTCTAAATGGGGGGAAAGTTCTGGACTGGGGTTCTTCAGACTAAGTGTTTGTATATATAGTATTTTTTTTTATTATTTCTATTACTAATTGCCGTTTCAAATAGTAATATTCTACCAAAAAATAAATGTTTAAATAAGAGATTTTTTTAAATTAAAAAAATATATTTTAATCTGCCACACAGAAGGACAAGGAGTGTAATGACACAAAACACGCATTTATTCCTCATTACAAAGAAGATAAATTTTTAAATTAAACACATATTTATAAAGAAAACGAATATTATTGAAAAAAAAAATCAATAACAATTATGATCTTTAAAAATCATAAATGAAAAATTGCATAGTTATCTAATTTATTGATAATATAATTGTATTATACTTATTAACTTTTTAACCTAATGTCTGATATGGTTAATTAAAAAACTATTGGTAAAACTATAATGATTTTGAAAAAAAAAAAAAAAAAAGAGAGAGGATATGTTTGTTGAACTTGTTATATAACTTGTCCGGTAAATGATATTAAATAATAAATAAAGCTAAGTTAAACCTAACTGATATCTTAAAAATTCTATAATTCATACCGCATTATAACTTTCAAATCCATTAGATCATATTTTTTAATATAATTAAAAACATATTTTTCATTTTAAAAACATTTTTTTATTAAAAATAGGTTGTTTTTTTTTTTAATGTTGGTATGATTAATATTTTCAGTTATTAAAGAAATTTCGTTTAAAATAACGATGATTTACAAAAAGCAGATAATTTATTTATATAATAGTAAAAATAAATAGGTAAATGATACGAACAACACCTCATGATTTGAATAAAATAAAATGCATGTCTAATAGACCAAAGATAAACAACTCTGCCCAGAGACATGAGAGGAATGTGATTGGTCGAAGGGTAAATTAATAGAACCAATTGGAAGGCTGATAAGAAAACGGGAAGGAATGCCGAGCGACCATATGGGCACACTACATGTCTGTCAGATAAGTTTTAATAGAGGCAGTCCCTTTCCAAGTCCGGCCGTCACCAACCCAGTCAGTCCATTCTAGAAACTTTTTCATTATTATTTATATATTTACATAAATTATTCAATTTAAATTGAATGGAAATAAAAGTTTAAATAAGAATTTTAAATAAGGTGAAAATAACTTATTCTTTAAGAATATTTACCGCAGATGAGCTTCTGAGTCTGAATTTATTAAATTGGAATATCAGGTGTTGAGATTTAGAACGTCTGATTTTTTGTTTATTGCGCGATTTTAAAATTTTTCTATGGTCATCATTTCTTTAACAATCGCGCAAGAAACAAAAATCAGACGTTCTAAATCTCAACATACCAATATTCCTCAATACTTTGTAATAATATGTTGTCAAATATTCTAACACTTCTTTATATTGTAGCTAACTTTTTGTTTTGAAATAAAAGTAACTGATATAATTTTATTGTAACCTGTTTTTTTTCACTGTAGGACAATATAGTCTCGAAACGTCGCCAAAATAGTTGTTTTTATTTATCGACTGAACCTCAAGAATCTTACTAAACATTTAATAGTAACCTTCAAGAAATTTATCCATATACATATACATCCTTAGCTGTTTATTGAAATTTACAATTGTATACAAAATCAAATCAAAATACTAGTAATCTAGTAAATGTGGAGATAATTCTCATAACGACAAATTCCTTGTACAGAAACTACCCTTTGGCACAATAAAATTTCAATATTAAAAAGTCCAGAGACCATCTTCTTTTCAGATGCCTCGGTAGGTTATCTGGAATAGAAAATATGCAAATCGAGACACTAGTGAATGTTAATGGTTATGGAATTTACTATGAAAGGATAAATGTCTGATTTTGTATTGTTTTTTGTTTTTTTTTATTTAAATAAATTTAACAATCCAGGAAGAAATGACGAAATGTAAAATTTGAATAAGATAATTTCCTTCAGACTGGGAAACACCTAGCCACTACTTATACTCTTAATCAAGAAAATAGAACAAGGGACCAGAGGAGGCAAAGAACAAACACTAATATGTCAATATACTAAAAAGCAATAAGATTTTCTAATATTAAAGAAAAAAAATGTAGGCATTATAATAAACATTCATAAATCATTATTGTTTATTAAAATAAGATATTTATTTTTAGATGATTGATAAATAAAATTAAAAGAACCAGCGATCTTCTGAACCGGACGCTATATTTTCGGGAGCATAGCCGTCAAGGGCTTGTTGACAGTTTTGATTTACACAAAGGAATGTCAAGTTGTCAAAATTGACATTAAAATAACATTTATTTAGGTGATTTTCTTATTTAAAAAATGGTCAAGTTGAAATTTATTGATTAAGTTGAGAAAGAACTATTTTTTTATGATTCGGAGATCTCTTAACAAGAAGAAATTTTTAATCATCGTTTACGTTCGATAGAGGGATAATCCAATTGGAAAAATGTCAACTTATTAGGCAATATTTTGTAAATATATTTTTATCAACACTAATTTACTTTTTTGGTAGCTGGGATAATAGAAAAAAAATATTTTCTCTTGAGATAAAATCGCTGACAATTAGACCAAACAATCTATTCTTTATTATTAAATTATTTAAAATAACCATTTATTATGAAAGTGGATCATATCTATTATGTGTTTCATTTAAAATATGGATGTAACTCAAATGGACAAGATGTTGAACGGGTACATCGACGACTGAATTAAAAATGGCGGGACCGCGAGGACTGGTGTAGGCCGATAAATTTGACGGAGGTTGGCTTTGAATAATGGACAGTTGGGGTCACCACTGGTGTCTGAATTACCAAACACCATCACCGCTGACATCGCTGTCGAAGCGAATTCGATATCTTATTCCTACTGCGTTAAACAAGTATAAAAGTACGAAACAGTCCAGAATCTATTTAAATTAAGTGCGGCCCAAAAATGATCCGCGAAACCACGAATTTACCAAGGCGTAGAACAAATAAAAATAAATGAAAAAGCGTTTGTTGTTTTTGTCAGGAAATAAAGCAGGAGCAAGGAGCATAAAAAATAAATCAATAAGTGAATTTAAAAAAAAAAAAAAAAAAAAAAAATAAATATATATATATATATATATATATATATATATATATATATATATATATATATATATTATTCGATAACGTAGATCACATTAAATGGTTTTCCAATCCAGTGACTTGATATGCCCTTCACTTTTGACTTAGCAGGTTAAGAAACTAACCCGTTATTTTACTATCCCCACTTACTATCACTTGTAGTCACGTGGCGGTCATGTGCATTCAAGTAATTACTATTTTTATTACTAACGTACATTAATAGTTATATTTACATTCTTAAAATGCAGCTATATTTAATGAACGCTAAACCTGAATAACATATTAAAAATACTTAATCTGTAATCGCATCACAATGAATTAAATTTAGCAATGATATGAAATACTACACCAGTGGATGAAGGAACAAATACTGAGAACAATGTAAAAATAATGAGTTCAAATGTGGAAAAAAAACATGAAACGGTAATCCGCAGAGGGTGCATGGGAAACCATAAGTAAAACCTTTCAGTATCGGCTTAGAACTTTGGACAGCTGCTAAATTTATGGTTTTAAAAAAGGGGTAATGTCTAAATTGTAAGGGTATTTTGACAAAAGTGGGGAAAAAAAAAAAAATCTTTTATAATTATTGAAAGCCTGTATTTTTGTTAGCGGCATTTTACACCAGTATTTATAATATATTTTGTAATTTATTAATTTTTTGATTCAGTTCACAGACTGCAGTCATTTATACAATTTATATAATCAGATGAAACATAATTTTTTGTCAACAGCATTTCAGTTTTTGAGATCTATACGTAGTATTAATATGTAATATTCATTTCAGCACTTTACTGTTAAAAGTTCAAGGATCATTAAACCAGTTCACCGATTCAGCTTGTCTGGCATGGTAACATAATCGTTAACTTAAATTATGGATTCAAAATGTTATTTTCAAAAAGTTTATAAAATCAATTATTCAAATTTCCAGAGAAAACATACTCGTAAAAACTTCTATTAATGATTCTAAAATATTTATGAACGAACGAGCCAGCTATGGAAAACAAATATATTAATAAATTGTTGACACCCTTTTTCACAGGAAAACATTTTACAGGGATTTCACCTTGTTTTTTTTCGTAGTCCGTAGTCCAAAAATTAACACAATATAAAAAAAAATAAAATAAAAAGCCATGCATATAGTATAAACTAACAAACACATTGTATTACATATAACTATTGCTGTAAAGTTTATGTTTATAACATTTTTCAAAATGTTTATTTGTGCACACCTAAAATAATTTAAATCGTTTAAATATTAGTTCAAATTTTATGTATACAAATAACTAATTTTTTTTTTTTTTTTTTTCAATCAAACGGATGGAATTGATTAGATGAGATGAATGATCTCAATAGAACAAAATGATACTGGCATCCAACTGTCAGAAGATACAATAACTTTGACACAAATGGTTTTAACTTCCATTGCTCTTACAGCCGATTGTAATTATGTAAACAATTGTAATTGTAAGAAAGTTTTTCATCTCGTTAAATAAATAAACAAATTATTTTTGTTTCTTTCAAAATATAAATGAAACAATAAAGAAAAAATAATAAAAAAAAAATAATAATAATAACAAACAGTTGACTCCTAAACGCTGAAATAAAACTTCCTGCTGAATTATTGTAAATGGTTAAGAGTTAATTTATAATAAAGGTAATTTGATTTATTGTATTTTTATTTTTTACGAGCAGAAAAATGATGTAATGATATTTAAGATCAAAACAATGAAAAATTAATAATATTTCAAATAACTTTATAATTATGAGTAATAACTCTTTAAGAACAGTGAATATTCACATAAAAGAAACTATTCGCATTAAAAAAAATAAATAAAAAAAATATATTTTGGAATAATGTTTTTCTAGGTATGTTTTCAGAGTTACACACAAGTTAAGCAGTTTCTTATGAAAATATTAATGTTTAATGGACATTTATATAACAAGCATATCCATGTTTTCACAAAAAAAGGTCCCAAACAACTCATGCTGTCTATGGCCACTACCAATATCTTACAATTTAAAACGAAGAAAAGGAGTAAGCTAAAAGATTTCTTTCAAAAGCTATTTCCAAAAGATTTAAAAAAATATTATTCTTAGTTTTCTTTTATTCAACAAACAATCAAAGTAAATTTTATTGATTAATTCAGTTGTAAATTTCAATAATCAGATAATAAAAAAAAATTAATTGAAAACTTTTTTTTTTTTTATTGAAAACTTTTTTACATGTTATGTTATTGAAATTTTATATTTAAAGATACAATAGGGTTCCAGTTTTTAAGTCTTTCTGACAGCACATTTTTTTTTTTTTAGTTAACGGATACTATAATACAGGTACATAGTTAATATACTGCTACAAATTATGATAAAAAAAGTAAATTTCTTTAAAATTTCCATTTTTTTTTTCCAAAATGGCTTTTTTTCATAACAAGACTGGGGAAGTTGTTACTAACGAGTCAACCGCATTCGCTACCTTTTTGGAACACGACCAACTTCTCCTAATGAAAAATTCTGATTTATTGCTTGTCAAAAAGTAAGAATTTTAGAGTTCTTATCGTTTGAAAACCTTAATTTTTCATTTATAATTTAATCTTCAATTTAATGCAATGTCTTATAATGTTAACAAGAAACCCTAAAATACTGCTATGTACATCCAGAATTATTAAACAATATTTTGAAACTGAATGATTTGTTTGTCATTATAAGTACTTAATCGTTCCTGGTGAATTTATGTAATCGTATGAGGTGAATTTAGTACAAAGCAAAATTTAATTTAATACCAATTGTAGACACACAAAAAATAAATACAACTATTATAGAACCCTGTTTAATTGTTTAATCATTCAAATTCAATTTTAATGAATTAGTCCAAAATTAATAGTTAGTGCTCTTACCGATAAACTCCGATTGGAGAATGGAGTAACTCACCTGGAAAAAAGAAATAAGAATTAGAGCTAAGCCAAACTAAAATATTACAAGATACTATGAAATCGTTTTTGAATGACATTAAAGGGGGATTTATTTATTTAATAAGTACTGATTAGAATATGTTTACAGATAGAGATTATCAGTAGAAAACAATGTTAGTAACAAAAATCAAACACGTAAACTAATTGTAAGAAAAATTATAAAACTATCAACCAGTGGAATATTGATAGTGATAAAATAAATAAATAAATAATAGTGATAATGATCTAATAACATGAAATACTAGTTTTGTAACATAAAATAGAAAGATTTAGAATAATCATCTTATTTTGTGTGTCCATGTTCCACTGAAAAAAATTATCTTTACTTTCAATTATTTATAACTAATATAAAAATAGAATTTTTTTTCTATAATAGATCAAATATTCTTGAGAATGTTATCTGCTATGAATGCAGTATTATGAGAAAGCCAGTTGAACTCTGCTGTTGTAGAAGTTTCACTCCACATCATTGAACCACCTCCTGAACCCTCCAATCACATTTATCATCCCTCTGGTTAAATCCTCAAAAATGCTTGGGTGTCCAAAGATCAAAGCGTGACATATCTGAAAATAGAACGTTGCTCCATCAGTTGTCAGTCCACATATTATTTTTTCCAACAAAAAAAAAAAAGTACGATGTTCAGAGGCTTAAAATTCACTTCAGCAAGTCTTTTTAACGTATTCGAAATCCATTGTTACTTCCTGAGCGGTAGAAAAACGTTTAACAGACTCAGTAGCTGTTGAATACCGATTTCAAAGAGCGTGTAGAGAAAAAGACCGCTCATTTCTTGACTATGTTACTCGTGGCCGACATGACTCAGGTCTGGAGGAGTACAAACGTGTTTCACAGTATCCTCTGATTCTTTACAAAACAATATCTTCAAGTAAATCCACTGAAAGGGCGTCTATCATCGACGTCATTAGTAGAGATGTAAGAGAAAATGAATCAAGGGTAACAACAAATTCAGACAAACAACGGAATTAACAAAGAACTGTTTGGAAAGATAATTTTATTAAAAATCAGATACTTGAAGTGTCTAACTTGTGAACGGTAAAGTATTTCTGACAAAGAATTTTGTTTTTTCCTTTCTGCTAGAAATTATCACCTTAATACATAAGAAATATAGTAGGTATTTCTACAATTTTTTTCTAAATGTCTATTTAAGTATATACACTGCCGGTCAAAAGTTTGAGACCACCCTGAAACGATACCAGTAAATTTAAAAGTTTGATGTTAGGTGAAAAATAAATGGATTTAAAAAAAATTAAACGCATTTATATAGTTTATACCAAGATCTTTAAAGTTCATCTACCTTTAAGAGAAGAAATTAAAATTAAGTTTTCAATACATAATTTAAAACAAACTGTATTTTCCATATTAATTCCAACAATATCGTTTGCCGACAGAATAACCTTGGATTAAAAAATTTGAAATTTGAATTAAAAATTGAGAAACGAAAATCTCCCATTCATATTAAATGAAGGCAGCGGGAATTTTTGTTGAGCCATTTCAAATTTAATTAGATATTTATGAACTAAGTTCCTTTTTTTCCTGAGTGGAATAGCTCGTAATTGATTTATTACGGAGAAAATCTCAAAAGTGAAACAAAGTGTTTTTTACTTATAAATAAAAACATCAACATAAAATTAGATAGAAAAAGAGAGGCGGAACGATATTAAAGATATTAAACTTTTAAATTTACATACTTTGGCTCAGGGTGGTCTCAAACTTTTGACCGGCATTGTACGTTTCAAATATTAAAGAGCAATCAAGGAAACGGTACTTGCAATAGACGACGAAAAGGTTCTTGATGCCGCTAGACCGGAATCAGGTTGCCTACCACGTGGTCCCTAACACTCACAAAGCGAATATTAATTGAGAGAGAACCGTTTTTTTTTTTTTCTCTCAAGCCCATTACAATTGCAAAATGGAGGCAACCGACTGGCTCAAGGAGGGCTTCCTTCAACGGGGCTTTAATTATTGATAATTTACAAAGAAAAGACTCTTAGTGGAATAATGTCGCCTGAGATTGTTTCCCAACCATAAAGCTTTTAAATTAGCCTCTGATTAAAAAAAAAAAAAAAAAAAGTATATATATATATAACTCATGACATACATAAGCAACAATAGTTGAAAATATAATCGGAAATAAAATTATTTATTTTGTTAAAACTCATTTTCGTCGACTGGAAAAAACAAAAGGTCTTGGATATGTCTATCTGTAAACTACTGCTTTTGATAAGAAACGGTCGGAAAATTTTCGATCCGATCAACGTTGGCGTCAAAAAAAGTCCCAGAGCGTGTCAAAAAAGTTCCAGCACTTAAAAAATGTAGGCAAAGCTTTACTTTTTTTAATTCAAAACAATAAAGCTTCTAAGGTAGGTCCTAGCGACAAATGTTATATATAAAAAAACCTCAATTTCTCCTTGAAATGAAAAAAAAATATATCGGGTATATGTCTTCCTATAATCGACTGTTGTTATAGAATTTATGACTATGTTATAGAATTTTTTTTTTTATTTTTTTTTTAAATCTAACTCTTTTTAAAAGCTTTTTCCTTGTTGTCAAAATTGTTCTTTAATGTTGAAGGTATATGTAATTTTCGAAAGCACTCTATAAGATGCTTCTCTGTAGGTGTGTTTATGTACCCCAACTAACACGATTTAACTGATGAAGTCTTTTCAAGAAGTTTTCCAAGTAGAAAAGGGTTGCGGCTTTTCCTTATACTTCTAAAAAAATAAATCTTTCCTTGAAATCCTGTTGTTTCATTCCATTTAATACCTTTCTGCAGTAAATGTCTCTTTCTTTTTTTCTTTTTTTAATCCTCCCAGTTAGCTTTCTGAATATCCTTAATATCGCTGTTTATATTTTTAAGATTCAATTTTCTATCAATGTAATCGTGTTGGTTCCAGATTTTAGTACTTAACGAGCTACTTCCGTAGCTAATTTATTGCCGGGAGACTTATACTATGAGAGTTAACATAATGCCAGATATATAAAGCCCTGAGTGCTTTATTTAAGCAAAAGTTTTTTTGTTTAGTTAACAAATGACGAAACATTTAAAACTGAACATCAAGTACAGCACACAAAATATTATTCCCATTGCACTTAACGAATACAATGAATAGTAATATATATATTGCATATCACGAATTTCCTAATACTCAATCATTACCATGACTTACCTTTTTTTCTTACGACAATATGTCCTTAACTTTCTAACTTGATCAAGTGCCTTCAAACAAGCCTGTTTGATTTAATGCCAAGCAATTCAAGTTCCCGACTTCAATAGCAATCCCTTCAAAGGAAAAGAACATATCCATAGATACAGGAGCTTTTTGAAATTTAGTACCAGGACTCCGTATAAAGTGAGAAAGATAATAGGGACAAAACAGCTCCCTGTGGAACACCGAGAGTGAGAGAAATCCACTTAGTACGCTGTTCCACTGGGGAATCTCTTCCATTATAATTCTGTGGTAGTAAGGGCGAATCAGTATATGATGATAAAACCCACATCATATAGTGTAAAAAAAATAAAATACAAATATGTAGTTTGAAGAAAGTGGTTGAGGGTCCTAATTTGTAAGGCTCGGAAAGTAATATTGAGAGAGAAGACACTAAACTAGTAATAGTTGTGGTAAGTATGTAAAGGCTAATAGTCCAGTAAAAAGGTATTTTGAACTAGAAAGTTTATGGGTGATCGTTCTTATGGCTTACTTTATATTTTTTGGGGTGCTGAACACGAATCTGAAGTTGCCCAACAAAATTTCCATCGGCAAATATGAGGAAAAAAAAAGAAAAAGTAAAACATCTTTAATTTTTTTTCATTATTTTGCTTGTAACTTGAAAAGTAATCATTTTAAGTTTTTTTGGCACATTTGTCATTCTATATATGAAGTTTTAATAGGGTCTCTTAAAATACACATGCCAGAACGCTAAACATCCCGTACTTTTATGAAATCCACATTGTTTTGGCACATTATTCGCTATAACTCCAAACCAATTGACCGATTCAAAATTTGGTTTTTTCATCTCAAAGGTGGTTAAATTTTCTTTTATATCATATATATGTAATTTATATTAAATTCCGTGAAAAACGCACACTAGCATGCTAAATATGTATATTTTGGCGAAACATGACAATTATGACATGTCCAGTGGGCTGGCGTGGGTGTTTCACGGAATTTAATATAAATTACATATAGAGAGTTCAATAGCAAATTTGACCACCTTTTATATTAAAAAAAGAAATTTTGAGTCAGACGAATAGTTTCGGACTTATAGTGATAAATGTACAAAAAAAACGTAGATTACGGATTTTTTAGCGTTCTTTAAAGAAACACTATTAAGACATTATTATTCAAATATAATAGTCTAATAGTAAATTTAATCAGCTTTAAGATGAAAATAAGTAATTTTGAATTAGACAAATAGTTTCGGAGTTACTGACAAAAAAGTACGACAAACATATTTTGGACTGGCCCCCAGTTGGCCAAATTCCTTTGTAGATACCGTAGTCTGACAAAAAAAACATAATGGAATAAATTGTAGGTCATTTTTCTCCTCTTTATTATAATACAGAAGGTTATTTTGCTTAAATTGATTACTTTGCACAAGAAAAATAATGAAAACAATTAAAGATTTTTTACTTTTTCTCATATTTGCCGATGGAAATGTTGTTGGACAATTTTCAGATTCGTATTCATCACCCCAAAAAATATAATGTAAGCCATGAAAAACAATTACCCATTAACTTTCCACTTCAAGCCTTATTTTAAAACCATTTGACTGTACTATAAACGAATGGAAAAAAGAAAACAAAAATGTAGATATGATTAAAACTAGAAAAATATATTAATATTATAAATAGATTATTATATAATAAATAGCTCATCCTATAAATTGCATAATTTTTATTTTTATTTTTACTAGTTTCGAATGTTAAACATTCATCATAAGTGTATAGAAAAATTCGAGCAAACGGATTGTATTGAAAAAAGTATTAAAACGAGGTTTCGCACCTTTGGGGAGATATTATTGAGAAGGTAACCTAAACAAATGTTACATAAAAACCCACTCACCTGGTTACAGCCGCCGACGGTCTGTTCGGAGGCCTCCGAAGTCGTTATGGGCAGGCGAATGCTTCTCCCAGGCTGCAATATTTGTTCAGGATCTCCTCCTCTTATATTACCACTCATTAAGGGTATAACTAAATCTTTACTGACTGGCACAGGAAATAAAAACACTTTTAAAACAAGAATAGGGTCCTGGAAGACTATTTTGTCTTGGTCAAAAAAAACGATGGAAGACCATGAGGTCTTGGACAACTTGTATAGGTGCGTACTGGAACGCAGAAGCTAGAAGAAAGAGAAATATATAGGTAGGGATTAAGGCAGATAAGGGCTAGTTACCTAGAGGTCTATAGAGTGCGTCTATATACGATATACTAGATCTTTTCTCCTTTCCCCCCCCCTAACATAAGCGCCAATTGGCGCGAACAATAAGTTCTAAAAACATTATATATATTAGATTTTAAAAATGTAAGACAAGAAAATCAAACATGTTGATATTGACTTAAAGAGGCGAAATAAAATGACTTCCAAAATATATCAAGTCTTAGAGCAGACTGAGAGTAAAGAGATGAAAAGGGATTTGGGTAGGTAGATAAATACGTTTTGATCCCTACATTTATTAGTCAGGTAAATGGGCAGTCTTTTAGGTTTTCCTAAAGACTGCTCGGTTACTCCCAATCTTTACACTCGCTCAACTCTTAGTCCTGCTATATTTTGGAAATCCTTCCATCTTCCTTAGTTGAGTATCAACAAGTTCAAACAAAACAAAATCCAATAGAGGTGTCAAAAAATTCATCGATACTAATGGTTTGACAGTTTGATCATTTTATACTATTATGCGTATATCAAGTAATTATTTTTTCTACGTTGAGACAATTAATTTGTTTATATGTATTGTGGATTTATGGATTCGTTACTATCTCTACTGCTACTGAACTTCAGTAAGGAAAACAGTAATATTTTGTCAGTAAAAGCCTTATTTTCTCCATTCAAATGCCAACTTTCTTACTTTATTCCTTAATGGTCACTCAATAACTTTCTATTCCTCTGTTAAAAATTTAGGCTTAACCATTGATGAATCTCTCTCCTGGAAATCCCACATTGCACAAATCTCCCGAAGGTCAATCGGTATCCTAAAACTATTTCACCGCTCCCGTCACATTTCCCAATCCACACGCAAACTTCTAGTATCCTCCCTTATCTTCCCCCAATTTGACTATGGTTGCGTGATATATGGTGGGCTCTCGACGGTTCTTGAGGACAGATTAAAACGCATCATGAATTGCTTCATTAGGTTTGTTTTCGGGACCTCGAGCCGTTCCCATGTTTCGCAACTCTACACTGAGTTAAATTGACTTTTTCCCTCCTTCCGCAGAAAATACGAGTAATTCCTTGTCACCTACCTATTCAAAATTATCAACACCCGTCACCCTTCCTTTATATACAGTAACCCGAAATTCAAGTCTGCTATCAAATCACTGCATACAAGATCTTGTCTTTCCGATCTCTATACTCCATCCCACAGAAGTACTGCATACCAACGTTCCTTCCTTGTCCGATCCTCTACTCTTTGGAATCCCCCCCCTATCCGCAATGCTTCTTCCCTTGGAACATTCAAAACACTATTCTTTCATCATCTTCTTTCCCTCCAACCCGACGCTCTCTAATTATAAAGATGTATGTACTATGTATGTAATCGTCTAATTTAATTACTAAGACCGTCAGACATAAAACATTAGCATAAATTATATGTTGACTATGATAATGTTTTGATTTCTTGTAATGATAATTTTTGATTTTCTATCTTTTATTTTTCTTCAAGTTTCTGTTTGGTTTCTCTTCTGCAATTTATTTACAATATTAACCTCTATTTTGTATACTTATTTTTTCACGCTCTTTTTTATTAATAGTATTTTTCTAGTTTTTCTGTGTATTTTTTTTTTCATACATATTTGTATTCAATTTTATCTATATTGTTTTATTTTTAACAGCCTCTCGGTCAGTTATGATATTACTTTATGTTATTTAAAGTTATTCTTAAGGGACTTTGGCCCAGAATAAAGTTTTCTTTGTATTCTAAAAGCTTAAATATAAAAAAAAAATCAATTTTATTTAATGAATGAAGTAGGAATCGGCTTAAAAAGAGACTTTCGCCTAATAATCAGCTCGAAGAAACTATTAGTTTTCGAGAGGAAGGTATTAAGAAAGATATTTGACCAATAAAGGAGAATAATGATGGGAGAATAAGGCATAACCATAACTAGCCAACTTGTATAAGGAACCGGATGTGGTAAAGCATATTCGGACAGTTAGGCTCCACCGAGGCGGGCCATGTTCAAATTTGACTTCTAAAAAAAAAAAAGCTGTTTTTGATAGAAACAGCAGGAAAGAGTAAAGTGGGGGGACCTAAGAGTGATAATATTTTGATTTATTTTTTAACAGATCTTCATTCGATACATATCTATACTATTATATAAAAGGACAAGCCATTTTTCGTTTGTGACCGCAAACACTACTGAATCTCTACCGAATTTCGACCACACAATCTTTATAGTTCCATGATGGTTTAGCAATGATAAAATCTACTGTTTTTTTAATTAATTTTTTTTTTTAAAAAAAGCGATAGTAAGTGGATAACATTAAAGTTTGAACATTGAACAATGTGTAGCGATCGCCATTCGACATGAGAGGTTACAAAGGTGAAGTGTAATATAGAGATTAACATTAATAATAAAATTTACTTATATCTAATTAAATGATTTAAAAAAAAATTAACAAGTGGTGTAACAAGTGGATCGCAGTGAAGTTCGAAAATCGACCGATATGTATTATGAAACACAGTTTACAATGGTAAAACAACTGACCCTATCTGTACCAAATTTTAAATGCATAATTTTTATTGTTTCAGGAAGATTCAGCAATAATAACAATTCGAAAGTACAATGCTGAGCGGCAGCAGAAACGAGATTAGCAACACTGTTATTTACTTTAAAGGTTAGAAATTAAAATCTAAGTGAAATAAAAAAATATGTGTATTTTTGCCGAATTAAAATCATTATTAAATCAAAATAGAGTTGCTTTTTGATAGTGTGTGCAAAAATATGATTCATAGGCCTTTAGTTGTAAGCACACATAATACATTCCATTATCCACACGAGTTTCTTAGTTCTTAGTTCTTAGTTTCTTAATAGTCTCTCTCCGTCTGGGTTACCAACTAATACATTCAAATTAAAAAAAAATTGGATGTCTATTTATGCTTTTAAACACCTAATCAGTGCAATGCAAACCAGGTTAAAAATTAAAGCGTGAAAATATTATTAAAGAAGTAAGCAATTGCAAACTTTAATACAAGATTTTTATCGATAAATAAATTAAACTTCAATTATTAGTTAAAATAATCTAATTTTTTTACTTATGAGAGCGGGCGAAGCCGCTACTAGGAATGGATGCTAGTACATTTAATAAACGTAATGATAATAATAATAAAACCTATCAAATAGATCTTTATCTGTTGATTATAATAATTTTTATTTATCAGATGTTTTCAATCCTTTAATATCTATACATTTTACTAATTTTACTTGATAATACTAAAAATTTAAATAAACGAAACGTTAGTTCGATAAACATATTCTAAGATTCAAATGTTTAAATCATTTGTAGAAATTAAAATTTTCCTACTGAAGCCATTCAGGGCCAAGACTAGAATTAGCTGAGAGTTTTATTTTTTTTCCAAAGAAGTAATTTTAGGGTAGTTTAATAAATATAAAAATTAAAAAGAGATAGGTAAAATTATATATTCATAAATGCTACAATAATACTGTTCCATGAAAACTTTGAATCATAAAATCCTTCAAAGAAATAAAAAATTACAATTTTATTTTTTTAATTGTACAATGCATTAAAGAAATCTGAGTGTAATACAACAATCGCTCACACAATGAACACACAACCTTTATTTGGAAGAAATTAACATTTAAATCTTACAAATTATTGGCGTTGAAAAAAATGGGTTGAAATAACCAATTGTACTATTATTAGTCAATTTAATTTTTTAAAGAAATCTTAAATTTTAATTCTTCAAAGAAATCTGAGTGTAATATAACATTGCACCGCTTACACAATTTAATTGTAACAACCCTTATTTGACTGAAAAATTAACATTTAAATCTTTGCTACTCATTAGCTTTGAGACATAACCAATTTCACTATTATATTTTAATGGATTAAAAAAAACATGAAATATATTTTTAAAAAAATTAATTACAATCCTTGAATTTGCTGATGTAATAAGATAGAAAAATGTTGAGCTTATAAAAATAAAAAAATTGGTAATTAATGTTGCATATGCAAAAAAGTGGACGTAACAATTGGAACATTATGAGTTTTTAATATGGATGGTCTTTGTGAATAACAATGCGTACGTTAGTTTAATTCGAAGAAGAACTATTAATTCTGAAAACGTTTTTGTTTTATTTAATGACAGTTTATAAGGTACAATGTAGATGTAGAACCAAGATTAAAAGCACGTTTAACAATTTTTAAAAATATTCTTTAAAACATCTTCAGTATATTAAAGAATGAGGCCCCTATCCTTCTTATATTCCACCTAACTGATAAAAGACAAAAATTATTATTTGTAACCAACTATATATAAAATTTTATTACTTTATTCTTAAAAATAATGGCTAAGACATAAAAACTAATAGTAATAATAGTTGCAAAATATCTACTAATGTATCACATCTTATAACAAACACTCTGTCCCGTTCCATCACGGTACTGTTAATGAAGTTTTCAGAGGTCTCCGGAATTTCTCACCAAAGAACCTAGTCGGGCATCCTTAGGTGTAGAAGCGAAAGTGGCGGGGAATTTCGGTTATAAAGGCTTCTTTGAAGAGCACACCTTAAGTGCTGTAGAGGGGATTTAGGTGTAAAGAAACTTAGAGGAAGGGATCACCTATACCTAAATCAGCTATTGTTTATCCTGACATAAGTTCCCGGATAATCTGTTCACAATAGATAAGAGGGTGGTTGTAAAATAGTTCAAGATACTTCTACAGCAAGTAGGAAAAGAAGTTATTGCAGATCCATTACCCATATTCCAATAAGATGTCTCTTGTTAAATTGCGCAGTAGACAAGTGCATCACTAAAGAACTAAATTGCAGAAGATCATACTTGCCGTGGTGACTAATGCGCCAAAACAGGACCACAACAGTTGCGAAAGACTGCCTCGCCTACTCCAGTGCTTCATCGATAAATGTAGAACAGGTATTTTAAATTCAAATGCTATCGTGTTCTGACTCCTGTGTATACTGAATACCCAGTTCTTCTATGAATGGTTTGTTATTTCATTAGGTATTGAAGTTACAGTATAAAAATAGTTGTTTATCTTAAGCAACAAAAGTGATTGTATTGAATTATTACCATATCTGGAGAAAGGAATTTTTTTAACATCCAAGTTTAAAAAAAAACTTTTATCTCACCCACTTATTCCCAGGTATTAATCGTTTAACATCATTTATTTTTCTTTTATTATATATTTTTATTTCTCGTTACTAATATTTTTCATTACTTATTTTAAACTTTGTACATTATCATATTCATTTTTTTTCTCTCTTTCTATCTCGTCCATTTCCTTACCGTACTTCTTTGTATCGTCATTATTATGCAACGGTTTTTAATACAAGATTTATATAAAATATTATCATGATTGCTGTTTCATACTTAATTACGTAATTACCTCTTTTGATATCCGCTTGTAATTTATAAATCATCTGGTCAGCTATCAAAATACAATATTTAGGACTAACATTCGATAGGAGAATGACATGGGGCCAACATATTCAGAAGAAACGGACTTCATTAAATATGAGACTGAAACTGATATACTCACTTTTCAGGAAAAAATCAAAACTACATATAAGACAAAAATTAATGACCTACACACATCTACTAAAACCTTTATGGATGTACGCATCAAAAATTTATTGATCTGCTAAACAGACACACAAAAAAATATTACAAACTTTTCAATCTAAGACATTAAGACTAATAATACAAGTCATTGAAAACATACGGACCCACTACCGACTGTTTCATGAAAAATTAAAGGGACGCCCAAACAAATTCATCAATAGTATGGCCACATCTCTCATGCGGGAGAATACCAGGAGGAGACTGAAAAGAAACTGGATGAGAGACCTACTTACATAGAAGTAAACCAAAGACAAGGAAGGGGTGCTACTGGGCACTATCTCTCCTCATGGTCTAACAGGCCAATTTTGTTTATATAATGATTTCAGCACAACCGCTGATAGTCAATTTTCTTTTTTTGAGAGGTGTGGATTTAAAAATAAAAGTGAAGGAAAAAGAGATAAATTTACTAATTACATCATTTGAAAAATAAGCATATTTACATGGATGTTCGAAAAGTACTAACCTATGAGATCACAAAAACCAAAGAAGTACAATATATCAAAATGTGAATAAGTTCTAAATTCTACTTGATAATATTAATAGCTTCATCCAAAATATCGATATATAAAATCTGGTATTTCGGCAGCGGAATAAGTATTTAAGCTGTTTTTTTTTTCTTCAGTACATATACTTACGAAACAAAATTCAGGCTGATAACTAGTATCATAACATGTTAATAGTATTGTTTTGTTTTAGACATAATGAGCGTTAAAAATAATATTATTTTTAACGGATGATGAAATAGAAAAGAATGCTGTTTTAATGAACAATATTTTAAGAAAATGTATTTAACAACGGAGTGAATGCTGATGTATTCAAACATAATAAGAAAATAATTTTTAAATTAGGGATATTCACATTCAATCAGTGTATCCACAAATCGTGAATAGAATAAACCAATCGAACCACTCAGTGGACGCCCATAACAGGTGAAATTATACAGCCTAGGGTTACTATTAAGTTGAATGCCGTGTAGACTGATAAGGAGCATTAATTGGAAGTTATTGTTCTATTCCGGGTATAAATAATGTTTATTTGACAGGATTATCTAAGAGAGGATAGATAAATAACTATTAATTCCGAACTAGAACAGTTGAACTATATATGGGGCAATCAATAATAGATTTGGAACCGGAAAATTTCAGTTCACTCCAAAAAGTTTTTCCTCCTCTTACTTTATTATTAACTAACAATTTACAAACATTTTGTTCAAATCTCTAATTTTTTTTTTTAATTTACTGAAATTTACAACAGTAAATTAAAATAACATGTAAAAAGGTGAAAAGAAGTACTCATCAGTAGCACTTTATCTAAAATTCTACATTAGAAGGTCTCTAGGCCATCTTCTTTTTAGACGCCTCGGTGGATTATCAGGAATGGAATGAGAATAAGTTGAGAGACTAGAGGATTAGTGTGATTATGGATTTTACCATGAAAGGATAGGGTATCTGGTGTGGGCTAAATCAGCAACATATGGAACATTAAGATCTTTATACTTAATATTCTCGAAATATGCAGAGTTCATACAAATCAGGTAATTGTGTGAATAAGCAATTAGGATAATAGCTTAATGAAAATCTGTATTTTTAACAAAATAAACTCTTTATTGGAATAAAAAGCAAAGAAAAAAATTATTGTTGGTAAGAAAAAAAAAAAGAAAAACTCCATAAGCACCACCAGATCAAATTTTCAATTCAGACTCATCTGCTCACAAAATTCAACTTAAAAAGTGGTATACTTCAATATCTGCATTCAGAAGCCAACGGCAAAATTGAGGTATATGTTCACATCATTGGGTTCTAAACCTTGTTATTATGTAATCAATAAGAAAAAATTGTCTTTACTTTTTTTCCCAATGAAGAGTTCATTTTGTTAAAAATACTGATTTTTATTAAGCAATTATCATAATGTTTATTTTCACAAGTTTTTTTTTTTGTTATTTTCACAAGATTTGTATAGCAAATGAAAACACCATTTTTTTCCGGTCTTAAAAGTGAATTTCTCCTTGAAACCGATACGGAATCATTGGCCATACCATTTGAAAGCTGGTTAAATATGCAAGTTTTATGTATATATTTATTTTATGGTAGTTTTGCTGGATTGCTTTTTAGGTAAGATGAAGATCAAGCTGTTCTTTAGGTCCCAAGTTTGTAAAATTCAAAGTTGCATGTACTCTGGTCTTATAGAAAATTGAATGCTAAATCCGAAAAAGTGGTCATAATTTGAAAAATATTTGAGCAATGTCGAAATATTACAGCTTTTATGGCAAAAGAACGTGGTTTCCTTAAAAAAAAAAGAAATACTTGAATTATCATATATCTGCAACGGTTGAAACAGAAACGCGAGATCAGCGGCGTATTCCTTCATTTTTGGTCTAGTTTTACTCATTTTTTTTTTTACACTAACAATAAGAGGGAATCACCCTGCACATATTAATAGATTCTCATTCACTCCATAGGTGTTCGAACTGAAATTATTTCGAACCAGAAACGAAGGGCTCTAATGAGATCTTCCATTGTGGGCTCTGTTATCAACATAATACTGAGATGCATTCAGGAATATGGCTCAAAGCAATATACAAAGCATTCTTTAATGTTAATTAATGTGTAATAAAAATAAACAACCTGTAATACATTAATTCAATCAGCAAATGTAATGGTATGTTTGTATACATTTTCACATTAAAGGAACAAAACCAATAATAACTACACATATTTTTATATAAAATCCATTTAATACAAAGTTATGATCAGGACAAACGTAAAATCGTCTCTTAATTACACATTTCCCTGGCTATAAATAAAACAAACGTCATCGCTTTGTTTTCACACCCAAACTGTTTGAACAGCTCGAAGCTCGATTATAATGGGCTACACCCAAATCATCGGCTATTTTCCTTCTAAATATTCAAATTAAACCACCATTTTTGAATTATTTCAAATTGAATTACATATTTTGTCATCTGACGTCATATCATTTTTTCAGCTTTATAGGTTTATGTGGATAGATCTATATACCTATAATTCTTCATAGATCACGAGAGGAAATCAATTATATAAATTTTTTCACAATATTTATCTTAGGGACCCAAGAAAATTCTCTCCTTCATATTAAAGTATTTCGTCATATCATCCTACTTCCCCTATTCCAATACTTTTCCAGTTACAGTCTTCAGTTCTCTCCATCCAAACCTATTTCCGTCTGTCAGATTTATATACTTCGTCACCCGTCATTGGCAGATCTTTTCTTATAAGAGCTTTATTGCTTTCGAGTGAGATTCCTTTATTTATATGTCGTGTACACGTACACGTCCTGATTTTAAATCTAGTAATTTAACCAGTATTTAAATGTGTTCATACTCTTTTCTTAAAATTTAAATACTACAAAAAGTCTGGCTTTCTAGTTAAAAAATTAAGACTCATAACACGATCTCCCAATATTATTATATATATAATATACATCAATATTATATTCAGACATGTTGAGGCTAGAAATTCACTTAGACTTTGATGAAGTAATTGTGAAGCAGAAATATTTCATTATCTTTCGGAATTTCTTGAAAGCTGAGGAAGCAAGAAAGTCCTGAGCCATGAAAACTCCCACACGTGGATGACCACTTGGACCAAACTCTTGCCATTTCAAAAGATTAACGAGTTTTCTTCACTTAAGGTGGAAATCCTTTAATCGCTAGGAGTTCGGTCGAGGCTTTTCCTCAATTAAAACTTTTATCCTTCATTACAGCAAAACACTTCAAAAGAAATTTGTGAGGTTTTGCAATCTGAATTAAAATTCTTGTTTTTTTAACAAATAAATTATTAAATCATTAATAAAACCTTATCAGGAAATTCTGCAACATTTAATTTTAAAAAATAAAAATAAAATTAGAAACTACATATATATTTTAAAAAATTAAATTGTTCAAAGACAGTTTCTTTATTTACACTAGGCATGACCTATTTTTATTATTTTTGTTTCTGAATACTCCAATAATTGCTAGACGGTCATTCAAAGCTTCAAATAAATTACAAAAGAAGACTTATTTTCAGGTTTTCTTCCTTTCTGCCCAAATTCTTTTCATTTTTTCGATCATTTCCCTCTTTCTTTCCTCCGTCCATTTCCTACTTTCATGCTTCTTCTTCTCCGCTACAAGAACCTTTATATTTTTAACCATTTTTCCGAATTTATCCTTATCTTTGTAGTCTCCCTCCGTGATACCCAATTTTTTAACTTCCTCTTTCATTTGCTCTGGGTAACCTTTTATATTTTTCAATTTCATCACTTTATCAAATATTTGTTTGTTTAATCTATTGCTATTCATTCTTTTCATGTGTCCGAAAAAATTTAATCTCCTTTTCCTCATCGATGATTCTAAGTTTTCCAATTGTTCGTAAAAGTCATCGTTCTTATATATATATATATATATATATATATATATATATATATATATATATATATATATTTTTTTTTTTTTTTTTTTTTTTTTTTTTTTTTTTTTTTTTTTTTTTTGAATTTTTGAATGAATGAAAAATAAACTTTATTCTGGCACTTAGTGTCTCCTAAGAATAATAATGTACAATTACTGCTATAATTGACTGGCCCTATTACTTACACATTACGTAATGACAGCACATACGTACAGTCAACATAAAAAAATAGAATACAATTATATTAGAGAAAATAAAACAAACCTTTATATTTACTTAACTATTTACATATGTATGAAAGATTGATTGCCTAAAAGGTGTAAAAATAAATGATGTTTAAAATAAGTAGGAGAATCACTTTACGAATAGGAATGGGTAGGGAATTACAAAAGGAGGTAGCGCGAATGATAAACGAGTTTTCAAAGGAAGCTGTTTTATGTGAGAGGGTAAAAGATTGAGATCTAGTGTTTATGAGGTGGATAGAAGAACGCAGAATTATTAGGTCAAGAAGACAGGATGTTGTAATAAGCAATAATAAGACCTAATAAGATAAGAATAATAAGAAATATTTGGTATAAAAAGCCCAAAATTCCAGTGCAACTCATCAATTTAAAAGAAACAAAAAACTATTCATCAGTTTTTGAAAAAAAAACTGTACTCTAACCCTTAAGTATATCACCGGTATCCTATCGATTCTTACATACTGAATGGAAACCCTGATAGACCAGTAATTATGTTTGCATGTCTTACTGCCTTCTGTCAGCCATGACTTTTGGCCGGTCCATTGGAATTTAGGTACCTTGGCGTCCAACTTAGTCGAAACCACTTTGGTACTTGTCAGCGACCAGCAGAGAGGACCATTATGTTAGATAACAGGGTGCCTTAGTGCCTCCATGATCTTGGAACAACTTTGGCTATTAATGTCACTGGGAAACGTAAAGTCCATACTATTTCAGAATATATTAACTGGCCCAACACACTCCGAATTACATGGACTGTTGTAGTAATATTCAAAATGATAATTAAACTATGTACCACAACGCTAATTTTTCCAACTTCTTAAATTTAATTAATATGTCTAAGTATTAAAGGAATACATTTCACGTTGACATTTATCTATTAATGGGAAATATGAATATGTGAAAATATAAGGAGTTCCGAACGGTCAAATGCTGTACTGATTGATATATCAAAAATACATATAATTGACCTGAGAATGACCTCATCGCATGCAGTAGTATACCCAAACCTTATTATATTTAAAACTTCATTCATCAAAAAAAAAAAAAAAAGTTTCTCTCAACTTTGGTCAAATAACATAATGTAGCTCGACGGGACCTTGCAAACAGTGTTGTAATTATTAAAATACAAATCTCATAAAGTTGGCAACCCTGCAGGAAGAAACTCAGTGAGCTCAGCTGTTCGACAATTTTTGCAGCAGCCGTAATGCGCTATCGCACGTGGTTGGCCTGCGAGTCAGATATGTTTACAACATATTTTGTTAGTTATTCATCATTACTACGAACTGTAATCTGTTGACCCGTATAGATTGAGTTGTTCCTAGAGCAAATAACTAAAAAATAGTCAAAACTTCATTAAACTTTTATAAACAAAGAAATTGAAAAGGGAACCTCAGTTTCCCATACCAAGTTACCAGTAAAGTAAAATCTCAACTTTTCTATTTTATTTATTATATAAATCAATCATAATATAAACATGCCTGAAGTAGCAAATTGGAATATTTTTTAACGAAATATAAGAAAAAAAAATATAAATAAACGAAACCAATAAAGCACTCCCCAGATTCCCAATGGCTAAAAGACAATATTATGAAAGGTGGCTATAGTTAATCATTATCCTATGATTAATTAATCCTCTAATTTTTCAACAATTATGAAAAATATAAACATATTTTGTTAACACATCTACTTAACCGTACGATGCATCTGGAAAATTCATTATTTTAGATAAGGCACTATCTGGCAGTTTTTGTAAATATTTATTTAGTTTACAGTAAACATTTTGGAGAAATAAAAAAATATATGTGTATTTTAGGTAGTGAGGATGCATCATCAACTCATCTAAGGAAAAATATGAATAAATTGGATTGATCTGCATAAACATAAAAAAACAAAGACATAAAAACAAAACACTGCTGATACATAAAACTGCAAATACTGCAAAGACATAAAAAAACAACAACAAAAAAGCATAAAATTATTTTCAATTTATTCCTTTCTTAAAGCATATTCATTTATGTCAGAAGTATAAACACCATCACTAAATAAAACTTTAATTAAATAGAACATCATATAAACTAAAACAACGTACTTTTTAATATAAGGAACACCCCTATAATATTTTATTTTTATTTTTATAATTCTAATCCTAATATAAGTTTATTAAATCGCAACAATTTACTTTAGTTAATTTATTTCAGGGCAAAAATATAAACCTAGAAGCATTGGCGTCATAACTCTAAGATAACCTAAGAATGAAGTAATAACTATAAACTATTACGTTTGACATATGTGGTAAGCTTCTTTTTTTTTTCTTCTTTTTTTTTACATAAAAAGACACTTTGATCAATTCTATCTAATTTTTTAATCAAAACAATAATATTTATTTGTGACTAAATAGATTGTATCTATAGGGAAATGGAGTAGAACAACGGATAAGACACAGGATTCTTAACTCACGTTCCAAGGTTCTGTTATCAGTTTGGTCGACTTCTGGATCTACTTTCCCGGCGGGCACACTCAGGCTCTATTAAGTTCTCTGTGGCTTCTCTATATAGGGATCGGGTATAAGTATGAAACCTTACTAAGGCATGGATTCAGACCAATACGTCTAGTAATAGCCGTTGGTAAAGAAACAAAACTGATCAACAGAACATTAGTGTATTGTAAATAAATTTTATTCCATAATCTCATTATTTTTTTAAATAAATAAATTTTATATAATTTTAATGTACAAAATTGTCTATAATAATTTTATGTATATTAACAAACCTTTTCCTAAAACTTTCATTAAAAGAGTTATTATTATTAGTGTAATATTCTTGACTCTAGTTTTATATTTTCGATAGAGATGTAATGTATATTTTTGTTGTATAACAAATGACCCATACACCCCAACTAACTTCTTTCTAAAAAGGGTTATCGTTTATTCTTATATATTTTGTTGCGTAGTAAAAATTGAATGCTTATTGCATTATTAGGTATATATACACAAAAGAACAAAACATTACAAAAATTTAATTCCAAAACATTTTAATCAATTTCATGATGTTATATTGGTGGTCACACTAAGTTGGTAACTCTAAGGTCTATTTCTGATTTGTTGGAAGAGGGGTTACATTTGATATTTCCTACCTATACTATTTATAGACAATTGATAAAATAGGAAAAACAATTATTGTCATAGAACACTTTCTTTGTTCACATTTTTAAACAATAATTATATTTTTTTTTTATTATTTTTATTTTTCATTGTATTAGTAACAGTTTTTTCAATAGTAAACTTTCTACATTACTTTGGATTTACTTTTAAAACATCTTTTTAAAAAAATACCAATAAAAGGGTAGCAATTTCAACATGATAAAAAACAATTATTCACAATATAGTGGGAACAAAGTTAGCTAAGTCTGGTGAAAAATTTGGCAAGTTTTGATGAATGATCACATAACTAAAGTAAAATCTATGAATGGCTTTAGTAAATTAAGTTTTCTTCAAAAATAATTAATTATTCCACACTTTTGGTGGCATTAATATCAAATTTTTTTTATGTAAAGTTGCGATTTTCGACTTATTAACTTTTTCCCTATGACCACTGATAAAGCCTAATTATTAATTTATTGTAATAATTTTAATAATATCTTATTTTTATTATATCAAAGGCTTCACAATCATAAATATTGTAAATACAGAGAGATAAAACTGAACACTCCATCTTTGTATTTTTATTTTTTTTATTTTGGACCTTTGTCAAAAAAGCAAACATTCTAAAATGTAAATCTTAAATTTAATTTAAACAAATTTATGATCTTATGCAAATTCTAGCAGAACATGATATTTTTAGCATAAAAATATAATAATAAAAAGAAAAGTATTAAATAATAAAATTGGCAATTATGCTTAATCAAAGTGATTATGTATAAATATTCTAGATATTACTTTCCAACATACTGAAAGTTACCAAATATCCCCAGCAAAGCTCTCATTAATCTGGGATTTGAAAGATAAGCAAATTCAATTAGCGGGAATTGAGAGGACCTCCGACATGCAGAATACTAACGACGAACATCCCTCACAGAATTCAGGAAGGATGAAATGCCTTTTCTTCCACGGACTCGTTAAGAGTGACAAGGAGTCATCAATCTTGTAGAATACTCAATTTTGAGTAATTGGCCTCATTGTGCAATATTATCGCATATTAATTGATTTATAAAATAATTTCTCTCCCATTCGCCCCTCTCCCCTCTTCCTCGTGGTATCTCTACCAATCGGAAAGGATATCGTAAGAAAAATATCGATGTATAAATCGACGATATTTTGAGCTCCAAATATCGACACACGATATGTCGCTAATATATAAATATATTGTTTTGATCTATTTGAGGAATCCCAGTCATAAGGGGAATCCCAAGTAAACCCCAAAACTTTAACCTACCTGCCTACTTCCCCTTCTCACGATGGATATATTTCAGTTATTTCTTATATTTTCTGAGGTGAGTACTAATTTTTGATTTCTTGTCTTACATTTTTGAAAATTGTAGTGTATTTAATCCGTGTAACATAGTACTAATGTGTCGAAAATTTTGTACGTTGTAGAACTAAGATGAATGTTTAGAATTAGAAAGCAGTATTCTAATAAAATAATTACAATAAAAGTAGCAATTTATTAATCAATCCTAATTGAATATATCGTGATTTTTATTTTATTTTATGGAAAGCCATTTTAATTATTCCAATCATGTTACAATAATATTCTTATTAATTTTTTTTGTTTTAACTAATTTAGGTAACGATATTGAACAAATGTTCCATCAAAATCGTTTAATATGAATTTAGTATTTTACACATTTAATTTTGTTATTTCCACTTCCCTAATCTGAGAAATTTTCATTCTACATATTGTATGAATGGTAATATACTCATAATGAATGTGTTTTGAATTTCCATTTCCTAAAGTGAGAAAGTTAATCAGAAGTTAATACGAGCTTTTAACACTGATTTCTTACTTTTGGGCTATCTTGGTATATAATGTTAGCTTGTCTAGAAGTAGGGGTGGATCATTGGTTGTAGAGAAACTATCCCAACAGATTTATACTTAATTAATTCCTTCTAGATGATTTGCCCTGCTCTGGAAAATAATTGCACTGTTTACAGAAGTGGAAGCAGTAACAACATATTTCTTGGACAACTTACATAAAATTGTAAAAGTGGCATTAAAAACATTAAACGTTAAAAACATTTCCTTATTTAAACCATTTTCAGTAAGTTGAATTTTGTATTTTTATAGAGACAATGATGTTCCACATACCTGGGCTCAGAATTAAATGATGAGAAAAAAGTAATAAACGAAGTAAGAAGAAGAATAATGGCAGCTAATATATATAAAACTTTTTAAAATTAGCCTGTTTTCTCAAACCACTAAGGTGCGGCTGTATAAAGCCGTGATTCGGCCAATCCTAACGTAAGGAGCAAGGACATGGACTTTAACCACCGTAATGAAAAAGCATTTAACATTGTTTGAGGAAAAGTTATGGCCCAGTCCACGATGTACAATTTACGTGGAAGCTAATAAGCCGTTATATTCCCTGTCCAAAAATGTAAATGTGGTCCATTTTATTAAAATATGACGTCTGGAATGGTTGGATCATATCATGTCTACCAATATAATGCCGAGCATATTTTTGCATGGCTCTATAATTGGCAAAAAGAGAAGAGTTGGCCGACCAAGAAGACGATGGCTACAGGACCTTGAAGAATATCTAGCGATCCTCGGCGTTAAGCATGGAAACAGAAGGCTAAAGATAGAGGTACATGGCAGGACATTGTTCAGGATACCAAGGCCCACACCGGGATGTAGTGCTTCGTAGTAAGTAAAGAGACAACGATATATCGTAAGGTACTTTTGTCGAAAGAAAGAATATCGATATGAAAATACCGGCTAATCTGAGTAAAAATTAGTACCAACAAAAACACCCTATAATATGCAAGACGTCTTCAGTACTGAAATTAAAAGGGCCTGTTGTTTCAGTGAAGCTTTAAAAATGTATAAGCGATTATGGGCACTATGACCGAAGGGGAAGGGACCAGGGGGTGCATAATCTATGGGCTGGATCCAGGCCAGTTACTGGCTTCTTCCGAACATCTGCTAAGGTGCTCATTCTTCCAAGAGCCCATTCTCGTCCAGAGGTTTAGAGCTTTCCCATAAATTTGTATGCGTTAGAATCGAAACGCGGGTTCGTTTTACCAATCCCGTCGACAGTAAAATGGTTAATGTTGGCGAAGGTTATCTTCAAATCTTGTCAATAAATAAAATGTTCACATGTACAGTAAATTTTATAGTTCAAAAATGGATTCCAAAACATATCTATCAGTATAAAAAATTAATCAGAGTTTACAACGACAAACCAGCAATTATATATAACAACAAACTCTTTACACATCTCACTAAAACTTACTATTGTAATTCAACATTTCAATAAGAAGAGAAAGAAATGCCAATTGATAAAAGGATATTTCGAGAGAATGTTTTCAATAATAAAGATATTAAAATTTAGTTTGGATATATACAATTTGTTATATATTTATGAACTTTTAGTAAATATAAATATTACAAAATAAATAATAAAAAAAAAAATTAAATTAAACGAATGTTGTTAAATTTGTATTTTTTATTGTATTTATTTGAATTTAAGGATTATTTGTTGAGTTATGGACATAATAAAAGGCTATTATTATTATTATTATTAGTAAATATAATTATAACATAATAAAAAATATAACATAATAAATTAAATTAAAATAAATTAAATTAAACGAATGTTGCTATCTCGAAATACGAAGAATCTACAACAAAGTAACTTTATTTTTGTACTTTAATTTGTTCTTGTTTTATTTATAAGAGTCTATGCTGAAAACCCTGTCTCAGATGATCATAACATTTGTCAGCTTAATTTTTTTTTTTTTTTATATAAAAGTTTTAATGATTAATATTATAATTTGCCGGATTGTATAATAATAACCAATAGTCATCTGTACCTGTTTCTTCGTTATTTAATATACACTAAAATGCCAAAAATGTTACATTTAGTGTAAAACTGTAAAAACTATACTAAGTTCAAAATTCCTAATTATATTTTTTTTTTTTTTTTTTTTTTTTAATGCAGCTTGATTTTATTCAATTAATATTCTTACGAATCTTGATACGTTTCATATAGTGTCGTAAATACCTAAATCAAAATGAAACTTTGAGCCGAGAAAAATAAAAAAAATCAATTGACTGGAATTTTTTCCAAGTTGTCAGTACAGATTTGAAGTGCCACCGATAGTTCGTTTCTCCACGAATTTTTGTCATGTCATTATATTCTTAGTTCAGGAGATTTTCTATATTTATATTTAGAAATATATGTACTATGTGAATGAATTCATTGTCATTCATATTATTATTGGCCCTTGAAAGAGGCAGTTATTTAGTAAGTGGTATATTGTATATATATATATGAACCCAAAGTTGACTGTTTCGACGTTCAAAGCAATTTATTTAGTTTCCATCAATCGGCCGGTCATTGAACGATTCTGCCTATTTCAAGAGAAAACAGAAACTTTGACGACAGTGGTTTATTTTTGAGGAGAAATAAAGCCCAGCTCCCCTCCCCTCTATCAACATTATCTCCCAGAACGAAGTTCCGACTTCCATCGCTAGATAACAAAGTTTTAACCGAACCCGATTACTCTCTAAGTGACTTTGCTTATTTAATTTCACTCGAATTGAGCCGATATGATAAGTTATTTATCGCTGCTTCTAATTAAACTTTGTCACAGAATTCGAGTGGTTATTATTACAAGATATTTGTTATTTTATTAGTGAAATTAACAGAAGCAGAAGTAATGTACATGAATATAAACGATTATATGCATATATATATATATATATATATATATATATATGGAAACATTTCTTTACTGTTACTATTAAATGTTTAGTAAGGTTCTTGACGTTCAGTCAATAAATAAAAACAACTATTTTGGCGACGTTTCGAGACTATATTGTTCTCATAATCATGCCAATGTTACTGGTGGATATAGTATAAAACTTTTCAAGTATAAATAAAACTTTTTTTTTTTAGTTGAGAATATATCCACTAATAACACTGGCATGGTTGATGAGAGCAATATAGTCTCGAAAAGTCGCCAAAATCGTTGTGTTTTTATTATTTACTGAACCTCAAGAACCTTACTAAACATATATATATATATATATACAGGGTGTTCGGAAGATCGTTGGCCAAAGAGGTATCTCGGGTAGAGGGATTCATTTTGAACAATGGCCAAAACCAAACATATATGACTTAAAACTTTGTTGCTTCCTGATATATCAACGCCATTTTTTTGCTGTAATTACTAATACATTGTCCATGTAAAATAAAAAAAAACATTTGGCGCCAAAAAAAAAGTGTGAAACAAAGTGACACAACTATTATTAATTTTTTTAAACCTAAACTTGAAGTTCTTAATTTTTTTTTTTTTTTTACCTTTAATAAGATTTAACGACCTTCCGTTTTTTTTTTTTTTGTATTTGTTTTTTGCATCAAATGTTTTTTTTATTTTACATGGACGATGATTGAGTTACAGCATTTTATTGACTTGATGATAAAAACTTTAATTAAAAAAAAAATGTTGAAAATCACTTTTACTAAGAGACGTTTTATATAAATTTATTAAATTACAATATATAAAAATACATACTTGCCGAGTCTATCCATTTATTCTTTTATTTTATTTTTTTAATAATAATAAATAAATAACAATTATGTAATCGTAAGAAATAATATTACAGATTCATTTATTAAATTAATTATTATACGTATAAAAATATGTAAACATCAAACAAAAAAAAATTTGGCCCCTCGGAACCCCGGTTGATAGGGCCCCGGATAATGGGAGTCCTACCTAGCTTATTTTAAAATTCAGTTTATATAGAATTATATACTTTTAGTAATATATTATTTTTAATGTAATAATTCAATTTTGTGTGAAATTTTTTATTTTAACATTTAACATTTAAAGACTTTCTCAAGTAGAACATATTGAATAGAAGTAGAATATACAAGTAGAATATATTGAAGTGCTACTAGTGGGTAGTTTTTCACAAGTTTTCTTATTGTATACATTGTACACAGTTGTACATATCAATAAAGTATATAAAAAAAAATTGAAACCATAATGACTATAATGTTTATAAATTTTATTAACGACTATAAATTTTGATATAAAAAATTATAAAGTCAAAGATAAAAAAAAATCTTGTTTTTGGTGCCTTATAATTAAAGCATTTTCTATAATTTTTATTGCGTTAAATACAAATTCTAACTTAGCGGCATCGAAAAAGTCAGGCGTTCCGAGTGTTTTTTTTATTTTTATTTGTTTACTTCCAAATTAAAAATGTGCAAATTTCGGTAGTACGGGTGAAATTAGAATACAGGACCTCCCTCTCCCCCCCCCCCCCCCAAAAAAAAAAGAAAATCAACAAAGTAACATTCAATATTTTTTATCTATATTTCATTTCTCTTATAAAAGAAGCGATATAAATGATATTGTTTACAAGAACCGCTGTTTACTTGAAGAACGTAGCAACGACCTTTCCAAATAGTAAAAGCCTTCAATTAAGACTAGGTCTCATAACAATTACTATTATGGGCAGAAAAACAGATCTCTGGCTATTATAAATATTACAATAAGTTAAACAAATGATGATTATACAAATATAAGATGGAATAGAAAAAAAATGAATAAATAAATAAAGAGCCACCATGAAACATTCTATTCATGTGGAAAAAAAAAAAATGACAAATGAAATCTTACTGTAGAAAAATAACTTTTATAACAGGAAAAATAAAATATATATTCTCCTATTAAAAATATTTGACCAAAAGAAAAAGGGATTAAACTCATAACTTTTATAAGATGCCTGTGCATACTTCCATTTAGATACCTACAGAGAACCTATACCTAGTACGATAAAACTATTTCTTTCAAGACAACTTTAAAAACCGTTGGAATCACTGTTATGCAAAGTTTTTTTGTTTTGTTTTTTTGATACAGTTACATCAATTTTTTTTTTTTTCTGAACGTATGAACACGTTCCACCAATGCAAATATAACATATTTTAGAACATACGCAGTATTGATCATAAAAATAATTTTCTCTGCATTCTGACCTTCCTAACTCAGATTCCATGTCACTGTCAATGAGCCCGAAATAGCTAATTATTTATAGCATTTGGAACCAAAATGAAACGAGCCGTAAAGTTAAACGTTGAACCGTTTCGTCTTTTTTTTTTTAAATTAGAACCAACTAAATCAGATTTTGTATATTTCACCAGTAAATATTATAACAAATATTTATATAAAAATTAATAATTAAAATTATTAATTTGAAATTCCAACTAATAAATTTAATTTGAACGGTCCTCTGTTTTATTAATTATTAGCTATTTATAAATATACTAGGATATCTCTATGTAAGAAAAAAAAATTTGAATACGGAAAAAAAAATACTCTATTATTAAATTAGTTTTAATAAGCAGAGTGAAAGGATAAACTATAAAAATTAATCGCATGCATTTTTTTTTTTAATCTAGTTGATATGATTCAAATCAGCAGAGAAACAGCAATAACGCTAAAAGATTTCATAGACAAAAAATAAATTGCTCACTTTACCAATTAAGCTGAGAGTTACGACACAACCGTTCACTGAACTTAATTATTCAACGTTTAAGTAATTTACATACTTTTTATAACTCCTAATGACTGCGTCAGCAACAAGTTATTTAGAATCAATTGCATACATCTTGAATTTAATGGTTACGAATTATTTTAAAATATATTTATTAAGAAAGAATTATTTAAATAATTAAGTAATTAAAAAAAAAAATTATAATAATTCATGATAAATATTATGTACTAATGTCAAGTTTTATTTTCTTTTCCACGTTTTACAAAGTTGTCAACTATAAAGTATACAACTATTGAGTCAAGGGGTTAATGGATTTAAATTAATGTTGGGGTAACTGCAAGTGATAACTGATATGAAAACATATGAAGTTATGATATATTTATCGGACAACCCAATGAAATATTACTGCCTAGAAAATTTCCAAGTGTAGGTCTTAAAAAATTTAAAATCACTGGTTGGATTGATCAGAATTTGGAAGAAAAAAACTTAAAATAATAATTTCTACTAAACTATTGATCTGACAATCTTGAAAACACACGTGCAACTACAGGGAGGTGCTTGCATTACTACCAATCTAACAATTTCAATTTCCCTCCTCCCACTCTCTCTTTATTAAAAATGTCCACAGGTACAACTGTGGTTAGGTACAGCACCTTCCCCTATATACTTTTCAGGTACAACCATAACATTGTTAAAAGCTTTATTATAGTTTAAATATTTTAAACAATAAGCTTTTAAACAGATTTGAGGAAAAACGTAAGAAGAATTCAGGAGTATAATAATTTTCTACGGTAAACAATCTTACAATCTTAAGGTAATAAAATGGATAGGATAGAGAATGGAATATAAAAAGATATAATCTAAAACTAAATTAAGTCCAATTACAGAACTCAATGAATTCTTTTCTGAGAAAATTTTCTTATTAAATATCTCAAAATCCTGAAGTTCATTTTCAGTTATTAAATTATTAAATAAATACACCCACAATAAGGAAAATACTTCGGGCCCGCTTAGACCATTAGGATGAAAAATATTGATAAAACAATCATACCTAACCCACATTAATTAAACCTGCTTTGAAATAAACATATAAAATTAATAACAGGATAAATAAAAACAAAAACCCAATATCATTTATTAAACTGAAAGCTTTCAATTAAAAACAACTATTCCTGAAAAATATAAGTAATGATTTGAGCACCATTGAACGCCCTGATTCAGCCTAAAAGTAGATAATTTTTTATTTTTTGATCCGAAGACCATAAAAAATCTGTTTGTACTTTTTTGGTGTAACGTTTATTTCACATTCATTTCGACAAGCAATTACAATTGTTTAAAATAAACAAGGGTTTCTTCAATGCAAGAAAATTATTTATAACATGACAACAAAAGTTAATCATGAGTAATTTCATTCCTTAAAATATCATCTCAAACACTATTTTTTCACGTGGTTATTAATATAAATTAACATTTGAAAACTAAGTATTCATGAAATGCGATTGCAAAGCTTAAAAGAACAAACAAGGTATTATTTGAAATTGAAAATTCCTTGTGCTTGTATGTAAACTGTGCTTTTAAGCTATATAAATAATTTAATTTCGATTACATTCGCAACAATTATAACACTAAGGTTATATATTCATAAACATAATATGTTAATAATACAGAATACAACATAGTAGAGAGACCGTATAACAGTTAAACTAGATAACATGGTTTGGTTTAAGTGATTATCTGATGCAGAAATGGAACATTAAAGCCCGGACGTGGCAATACGGAGCAGAGGCCATGTTAATGACATTCATTGGCAGATCTCTATCTGCGGAGCGCAGTCCTAGGGCAAGCTGTGCCGCAGCCCGCAGCCGATGACCCGTACCGCCATATTTATGCCCAACAGTTGGGGGGGAGGGGAACAGAAATTTATTAAATTCCGCCTCCCTCCGCGGTGGCCCAGAAATGTCCCATGTGTGTTCCATTACCCTCCCTCACTAATGGCCATGGCCCCAGCTTTTATTAAAGTGTTCCTCTTGTCTTGGATCTATCCTAGCATAATAAAGCCGTTACATAGAAATTCGGTCTAATAACTCATCAGATAGTGCTCCAACTAGACGAATAAATCAAACCGAAGGGGATATTTAGGCAAACCGACCATTTCTATACAGAAATAAGTAGAAGTATATTTGCTGAGCACCTGCAATACAGTAAAAAAAAATAATTTGTGATCACTAAGGTTGCCATAAAAAAAAAAAAAAAAAAGACAAATATAAGGTAAAAGAAAAAAATGTTCGTGTTAGGGCTTTTTTAAGAGGCTTTACCCTATTTACTTATTTACCCTAACCTTGATAAAAGCAAAAACATCTGAGAATTGAACCAGAGCCTCAAAACTTTACAAGTCCATTGGAGGCTGATCAAAGAAACGTGGTATTATAGAAGAAAAAAAGTTTTAAAACTATAAGAATCCATCTCCCTTAAAATTTCTTCCTAAGAATTATAGACACGTTATTTAGATTGTATTATGTTCAATATTAGATCTTTTTTTCTTTTTCTTTTTTTTTTTTTTTTTTTGAAAACATCATTCTATAAATACTTCAATTTAGTGATGAGTCGATTCTCAATAGGACTGATTCTTGAAAGAATTGATATCGGGAACCGATTATCAAAACTTGATCCCTAGGTATCAGATCCAGGGCTGCCGATTGGGGGAAATTTTAGAAGCCTTTGCACTTTTGGGGGAAATTCGACCAATCGTTGAAGGCTACACATCAGCAGGGCTGCCGATTTGAGAGATATTTTCTCCCGTGGGGGAAATTCAAATTGTATTTTTTAATCGATTTTAATAAATCGTTCCGAACTAGTGGCGTATATGTTACCTATAATAAGTATTCTTTTTTTATTTTATAACAATACCTAATTACATAAATGATATTAAATATACGAAGAATATTTTAATTTCTAATTAAGACACAAATATATTTATGAACTTAATGCCTCATTATTAAAGTAAATAAGCAACATTACTCATTTGTCATTTGGGGGAAATCGGAGGGAAGTTTTAAAACGGTTGGGGGAAAATTGGGGATGTTTTGCTTTGACGCGGGGGAAAAATGTTATTTCAGAATCGGCAGCACTGATTCAGATCATTTTGTCATGGAATTGAAAGGTTTGGTGGATGAAGGGGTAATGTCACATTTTAAAAAAAATATAATCTAGTTCAGTGGATGAAGGAATTATGTGCAGAAGAGTTTGGTAGCAAAATCTGAATATTTCAAAATATGGGGTAAGAAAGAGGTTCCTTACATTTTCCTGCTAGAGGAAAATGTTATAAAACGACTTTAAACATAAATTACCCGAAATTGTGTTACACCTTAAATTACCCAATCATCAACCAACCAACCCTTCAATTATAATAAAGCTTTCCTTAGCGATTATTTTAAAAAATAAAAAAGTTCAAATTTACTGAAATAAGTCTTCCTCTAATTCCATCAAGCCTTGTTGACGTATTCTGAATTTTATTCATAACATAAGGCAGACAATGTTAAGTAATTAATTTTTATTACTTTCTAATACATTAGGAGTTTATATACTTTGATATTTTTTTTTCTTGAAATTTATTTTTAGAACTATTTTAAATTTAAATTACTTAATTTTAAATTACTATTTTAAAACTTTGTGTCGGTACCGAAAATCACAAATCCATTAACAATACAAATGAATAAAAAAAAAAATGAATAAGGATTCATATATGACTCTATAATTAGTAGCAATACTATAATATATTTTACTATTAATAGAAACCTACTTAGGAGGTATTTAAAATTGTAATTTAGTAAATATTTCTTCAATAGAAATAGACAAATCGATTAAACAGTGTGTATAAATAAAATTAATAATTGCTATATAATGTTTTCACTTACAGTTGAAATTCCAAGATGGCGTGATATTCTTTCTTGAATATATTAAATCCAGCACATTTCCAATGGATATTAAACCGAACAACTGCGGAAACTGAAAAAAAAATAACAGAACACATATTTATTTGAACAAACCACTATCACTTAAATTTTTGAAAACAAAAAAAAGCAGCGAAAAAAAACCGAACCGCACTTGAACTAAATCTAAATACACTGAGAAAGGGACTGATGATATTGCAGGCAGTTAGGACAAGATAATTAGGTTATAGAGAATGAGCGCATTTGATTGGCCGCCTCCCCCACTGCTGAAATCAGTGTTGTTCCTTTTCTGACTTAAGTATAAACACTAAAATAATATCATTTGGTTCAAAAAATTAAATATTTTCATAAAAATTTAATTAATAGACTATTATCAATTATTTCTAGCTAAGTCCTTTAACAATATATATATATATATATATATATATATATATATATATATATATATATATATATATATATATATATATATATATATATATATATATATATATATATATATATATATTGTATTATATTGGTACAGGTACAACAAAAACCTTATATTTATTTTTTAAATTATATTAAATATTTTTTTCTTAAATTTTTGTTGATTAATATTACTATTTGAATGCATCAAACTTTAAGGAAATTATCATAAAAAAAGAATCTGAAAAAAGTTTAAAATTTATATAATTTATTCAAAACAAGAAACTTTATATGAAAAGCTAGAAATACAGCACAACTATTAATAAACAATAAAAATTTAATACATGTATATAGAAAAAGTAAATTTTGCATTTACTTCTTTTTTGTGGGTAATACGCAAATATAGAGAGGACAGTTTAGTTAATAAAATGATATAATATAGGTTTTTTTTTTTTTTACTTATTTATTTATTTTATATCTACAATTGTATGCAACACACACACGACTAGACATTAGTGTTACTTTAATACATATTCTACATTAGAAATCTTGGCCATCTTTTCATATGCCTCGGAGGGTTTTCGGGAATCGGGTGTTAATGAAGTTCAGAGACTAGAGGATTCGAGTGGTTATGAAAGGATAGGTATTTGGTTTGTGATATAATTTAGTTAGGAATATTTTTTCAAGTTTCCAAAATCTCCGAGCCACCTGAAAAGAAGATGGCCTCGGGACCATCTAATATTTGACTTCATTATATAGAACTTTTATAAGTGCTACCAATGGGTAGTTGCTTTTAAAAAAAAGTGAGTTATATTGCATACAGTTATAAATTTCAATAAATAACTAAAAAAAAAAAAAGTTTTCAAAAATTAAAATAAAAATCACCAACTGCTAGTCATACTATTTGGAACGCTGTTATCAAACGGAGTTTTACCGTCCGAAAATCGTATTATTAATTTACTATATCTTAAAACCTGATATTACATATTTAATAAAAGATTAAGGTAAAACTATCGATTGTATCACACTTTTATTTTGAAATTTAAAAAGTAATTTCTAGCCGAGACGTGAGCAGGAACAGATTGCAACAAAACGGTTCGGCATGACGTAGTATTAAGTCAATTTAGCAGGGAAGCCAGCGCGGTGCCCCCTCCATATAAATCAATATTGACAACAGTTTGCAGGACAAAAACACAAATCTCGATGTTGTTCATCTTATACTGATGAGTATTTTTTGAACTTAAATCAATCTCTCAACATCAATCAATGAAGTCCAATGTATTAAAACTTTGAGTTTTAAAACGAAGGGTATGATTAGTAGATCATTTTCGAGAAACAATTTGTATAAGAGCTGGGTTCAATAATATACAATCCATATGATTTTGTCTCTTTCAATTATAAATAGTTTATCTTTTAGTTTTTATGTTTATAGTTTTAATATTTTTCCCGGATCGATTTGTCATTACGTCTTGCGAAAGTCATCCTATATCCAATCGTGTTCCCTAAGGGTTTTTGCTGTCACTATCTTTTCCCATCTATATTAATGATCTCCTTAAAGCCATGCTCAATTCCACTCACTATTTATATGCAGATGACTCTGTGATTTACTCCTTTCCCTTCCCCAGCATCTCGCTTGAATATTTCAAGAAAACTTAGAGAGAATATTCTATAAATCTTGTGATAACAAGCTATACTTCGAAACCAAGAAGTATATAAATAAGAAATTATAGGATCGTATCCCATTTTTGTTTTATTTATAAAAATTGTTCTAATAATAAAAAAATCTACATTAATTGATCTAAATATCTCTGAACTGCCTTAGGACAATAGTAAAGTTAGGATAGCAAGATTATTTAATTTTGCTTTAACTATTATTAACAAAATTATTATATAAAATATAATATTAAGAGGAAACATAATAATTTACTATGCATGTATTATAGTAAGCTAAACAAGAATGTTATATACTGCGGTAAAGTGCCTTCAGTTAGGGGCTCTTATGCCGTTTCCAAGGCTACCACCCTCTTTCTTCAGGTTTCCCTCTGTATGGATGTATACATGCCTCAGCTTTACTGGAACGTAGAGCTGGAACGTTTGAGGAATCTGTCCAGGAATTCATAAGCCAAGTATCCACTTTTTAATATGTTAGAGTTTGTTAATAAGAATTAAGTTTTAAAAATATTATGCAATTAACAAAATTAGTAAAGCCTATTTAAATAGATATGTGCAGAATTCCTTTATAAATGAGTTGATGAAGAAAAAGGAAAAGCAACAAAAATATATCTTTATTTTTTAAAAATTAATTTTTGTTCTAAAAAATCAAAAAAGAATTAAAAAGCTCCTTTTTAGTTTCAGCATTGATATTATAGGTGAAAACTATTTCACAGATTATTATATCACAAGTAAGAGTACTTATACTAATTGTGTGATGATTTGTACTGAATCGGTATGTATTTGTTAAGAATTAGTGTATGAAGGTCAGAACAAAACGTTTCATTGGTGAAGTAATATTAAAATTAGTAGTAATGCCATAATTTTTTTATCTCCAATTTGATAATAATATATCTATATTTTATTACTTTCAATGAAGATGAGTTTTTAAATTAAGAATTATTATCTGTAAGTATGTATATGGTTAAGAATACCATTGTATATATTGCAATATACATTATTAATGTTCCCAATAATGTTCAAACTATAACTTTGCTTGATTTCATACTGTAAAGAACTATATATATGTAAAGAAAACCACTTCACTCATATACCAGTGCTTTACTTAAGTTACCCAGAATGCACTACGACCGTATTACCCAGAATGCCTACTGGAATTCACAACAGCTGTGAGTTAGGAGATTAAAGGTTATTGTATTTTAGGGATGTTATTGTGAACGATTAAACTTTATTATTCATTTACAATTCAATTAAAACTCCTACAGAAATAAAGAAACTTGAATAAGGGCTTTAAATGTAGTTCATGTTGTTTTTAGAGGCGAGGAATCCCTATTATTAACAGATAATCTAATTATTTGATATTTTTAAATATGTATTGCGCATAAAACTTTTGTTTTTACAGAATGTCTTTATTTCTTCTAAAAGTAGTATAAAACCATTATATACATTATAGAGGACTAATTATATAGTCTTCTTAGGTCTTAAAATCCTTTGAATACAAAAAAAGAAACTTGGAACATACATACGTAATTATCATTTAGAAAATTAAATAAAATGAAAATCTACATATTTTAATTTGCAAAAAATACATTAAATAAAATTACTATAGTTTATTTTAAGAAAATTATTTTCCCAACAATATTAATACTGGCAAGGTCAGATGGAGACATCTACAGAAGACAGTCCTAACAAATAGCAGAAGCAATTTGTCACCCGGGAGATCTCATGTTATCCGTCCTATCCAATTCAGGACTTGTTCCACTAACAGTGCCAAGAACATTGCCAGTACGACCGATATGTCTGGAAAGGGTGAGTCATTTATATGTTGTTGATGAAAATATTAAATTTTATATGGATATTTAATAAAACTTAGAACTATAAGAGTAAGTTTAAATCTCCGGGAATAATATCAAGCTACAATTTTTATAATATCGCCTGGCTTTAAATATTTGAAATCATAGTATTCAATAGGTTATACAAATACATACAAACATACTAACGCACATCCATACATTTAATAATACATAAATCGCAATTCATTTCGCACCATATTTACATATTACATATACCCAGAACATTGATGATTCAGGATATGGATATATAAATAATATTAAAAGATTTTATAGGAGAGGATTTCCAGATAGAAATGGTTAATAAATTCAGGATGAGGAAAATGAAGATGCATGGATAATAAAATATTTTTTGAAGAAAGCAATTCTATGAATAATGGTATACAAATAGATAGGCCGAGTCCTTGTGTTTAAGAGGTGGATAGAGGAACGCAGAGAAAGTATATAATGGATGTAGGTGAGATTTGTGAAATATATTCCAGGACTGTTATGGATCGCGAGTTTATTCCAAGATTTTTAATCGAGTTTCAAAAATGAATAGGGTGGTTGTGTTGATACAATAAAGGACGGAAGGGAAGGGCTACTAATGTTAGCATTAGTTTTCTTTCTGTTACAGCACAAATTATTTTCTAATGACCAATGGTTTATGCTACCTGTGTCATCCTGAATTTCAACAATTGCCTCTAGCATTTCAGAAGGGATTTCAATGAATTGACCAGTGAGATTTACCATACAGTAGAAATTATGTAAAAAGGCTTTTACACATGGTCAAAGCCAAGGTGAAAGTGAGAAAAAGCATATCAACACATCATTTGTTAGTTTAGCATACGAGTATTAATTATTATTGAAGACAATTTATACATCAACACAATGAATAATAATAACATATAATCTTCACAATATTTAATATCACTCTTCATCGCTCATTAACTAACTTGACGCTCATTTGAGCGCGCGCTAAGTTGTAAAGGTTATAAGTACAAGTATGACGACATCTTTAGTGGATCTATAATCAGAATATTTAACAACCTATCTACGAGTTTGACAAGTCTTCAGGTATTTGCAACCCGACAGCATTATGCGATGGCGTCATAGCCAAGTGTTGATGATAATCATTAAATATATTTTATTGACTGAAATTTACACGTCATTCTAATGGAATGGAATGCATATAAAACATAGCCTGCATAGCGTGCTGTAGAATATTTTAAAAATCGAAGAGAAAGTGCTTTTGTATATATAAGCTTCTTGCAACTTCGGAAAAGAGGTTATATTAATGAGGATTATTATTGAATCATAATTTTCAAAATTATTTTATATTACATTATTTAAATTATACTTAGATCTTGTAAAATATAACAGTAAAAGAACGAAAAAAAAAAAAATGCGATTTTTCACATTTGTTAGTTTTACATTGTGGTGACAATATATAGCATTAAGGTATTTGTGGAAAACTTAGAAAAGGCAACATTTAGTAGAAAAGATACATTTTACTTCCTTATAGATAAAATACTAAAATACATGGCTAAATACGAGTATATTTATCGATCGTACATTTATATTTCAATATAGGTCCAAAGCCAGTGACAACGGAAGACTATATATAAACGGACAGACTACAGATGGCGGTGATGGCCGGACGATAACAGCTGAAGAGAGGGTGTCGCTTTTTATCCCTTCCCTTGTTTTATTTAAACCTCCCCTGGCCCGCGGCATCCGTATTCACCGCTTTATCCCTACTCCTTCATTATTTTATTTTCTCCCTTTCTCTTTTATATGTTTCCAGGACCTTTTCAATATTAAACACCGTGATGAAAAGTATTATGGAATAAGTGGGATCCTCTGCCAACTTCTGTTACTCAAGGAGCAGCCCTCTAACTCCTTGAAAAAAAAAAAGTTTTGTTTTTAAAAGCCTCAGGAAATGACCCTTCCGCCCCTTTTGCTCTGAGTGCAAGTCAGGAAACCTGAACAATTCAATCAATAACGCGATTGAGACATTTCCGTTTCAGTCCCTCGAAAATATAGAATTTAACAGTAATAATAAATAATATAGAATTCCTTAGAACGATAAGTTTTTGCAGGGAACAGATAAATATTACCGTGAATTACATCAATCGTAAATTCATACCACGATAATAGTATTGGAATATCTTATAATTTATGGCACATGTTTAAATTAGTTTTAGTTTTAATAAAAAATGCAATGTAGTTGTTCTAATTATATAATCATATATTTTTCAAAAAGCTGAAACATATAATATTAGTAATCAGCATTAATAAAAAAAAAATAACTTACAAGTAAAGACTTGTTTAGTAATAATAATATTATAAAACATATTCACACTAAATATGATTCACTCTCGCTATGTGATGTTGTTTTTATACAAAGTTATAAAGGTATTGTAATTAATAGTTTATATTCTTAAAAAAACTATCAATATTTGGTTTGAAAGTAATTTTTGAAAAACATTTCAAGCATGGTCATAATATTCGTAACATTTTACATTATCTATTATGTATTTGTCAAATACCACTCACTCATTTAACACGAAATCTCAGAAACCACCAAACGGATTGGAATGAAATTCGATATGTAGCTTCCTCTAGGGCCGTAGGTGCTCGCTAAGAAAGGAATTAAAAAAAATCGGCCTGGATCGCGTCTAATTCACGAAAAATGCGATTACAATTTATATTGGGTGAATAATAAAAGATTAATTGTCATATGGTATTTGGAGATAAACTAAGTTAAAAAATAGGTTAGATGTTTAAGCCGCACACTTTGACCACAAATTAAGTTCCTTATAATTTTAAACAAACAAAAATACGATCGATGTCGAAACCTTATAATATGGTACTTTCTGTGAACTGTGATGGTAGCTGCAGAGGTGGAGCATTACAAGTTTGAGTTGTTTCGTGACGAGAAGCTATTAAAAGACTAATGTAAAGAGGAGGTTAAAAGACTTATGTTCTCTGGTGATGACATGTAAGACCAGTTCGATGTAGGGACGAAAACTGATAAGAATCAGTAAGTTCTATCAATTATATGATTCTCTTCAGTATCGTCTCATGTAAGACCTACCATGGAGAAGATGGTTACAGTATTAACTTCCCTCAGCGTGTCCCAAACACCAATACACCACTTACGAAAACTGTGTCTGGAGCTGATTTTTAGGCCTAAATGTTGATGGAGCGAGGAGGTGAAGAACCTTATTTACTTTAGTTTTGTTATCTCCTCAACCAATTTATGCTTGATATGTACGCAAAAAATAAAAACAGTAAGACTAAACTTTATTCGAAAATATCAACAAAGTTAAGAAGTTGAGACTATTTTCACTTAAAGTATGCCATAAGAAAAGCTGATGGTCTGGTATCAATGCTGGGTAAGATGGTAGTGCTGCCTCGAAGCTCCACTGGAGGAATATCAAAATAATATAAAATTAACTTTTGCAAATTGTAAAATTTACTTATTGAAATTATTCTAAGAATGGAATTCTTTAGGTTTATTTAATTAATAACAATCATCAACGTTAAGCTTAACTTTTACTAATTTAAGTTGTCCTTCATTCTAATGATATTAAACCGTAGCGGAGCAGGGTACTTTCAGCTAGTTGAGTCTATATAAAAAAAACTTTTTTGTTTATTGAAAAGTATATTATTTTTGAAAAAAAAAAAAAATGCGCGTTGAGTAATTTTACAAATATCTAATAATAAATATTAAAATTTATTTGCTGTAGCTGTAAAAAAGTCAGTATAATAATCCTGCATAGGAATGCACAGTAGTAGGGGACAATGAATACAGAAGGGTTGTATGAGTTTTTTTTTTTTTTTTCTTTCTTTGGTTGTATGGTCCAGCGAACGGAAACCGCTCCCTGTAGACAGGGAGAATTTAAAAAACTATTCTGACATATGTTATTTGTTTTTTTTTGTTTTTAAAAATACTTAGACATTAAGGCTAAAAACATAATTATTATATTATATAATTATAATTATATTAATAATCAACGCTGCCAAAGCATATGATAATAAAAATTAACTGTATAGATAAAATGAACATTTTAGCTAGTTAGTTCTTGAGAACTCAAGCAAATAATAATAAAATAAAAATGTCTTTCAAAATAAACGAATGAAGGGAATGCTAACAGACTATAATCTAATTACTAGAGGGTGTTTTACTCAAAATAAAAACTTGGCCGCTCTGGCTTATATAATTATAATTATATTTAATCACGCTGCCAAAGCATATTAGTCTAACTGTATACTGACCTAGTTAGTTCTTGACAAGATTAAAATAAAAAATCTCTAAACGTGAAGGGAATGCTAGACTAAAATCTAATTACTGGAGTGTTTTCAAAATAAAAATATCACCTTTTTACAAAGTCGTTATGCGATTTCTCTCGTGCTATATAAATTTATATAGTAAAATTAGTAATCAGTGTTTTGTTAAAAGTGTTAAATTTTGTGTTAGTTACAAGAATCACTTTTTGATAAAACTTCCTTATTTTTATATTTTTATTATATTTTCCTTATGGATGATGAAACAAAAGTTCTCCAAGCTAAGAAGGTTTGATTGCCTAGCAAATTAAAAATAAATTCCACAACATGAACACAACATATACATACATACTGCAGAATTCCAAATCACTGTATATCGGGTAAATATCAAAACATCAAAAAAAATATACAAAGAGAAGATTATTCTAATGATTAATAATGATTTAATTGTATCAATAAATTCAAAATTTCTATGCAGGTATTATCATTATAAATAATCATAACCTAGATATTATTGAACTTTTATTAATTTTTATCAACATTTATATTATCAAATTTTATCAATAATAATGGTTTGATAAAATTAAACTTTGAAAGATCTGATTTCATTAATTTAAACAATCTGGATATCGTTTAACTTTATATAACTATTTTATAAATTTGAAAATGATTTATAACTGCAAAATAAATCTTATTTATCCCAATTTAATTCACCTCAAATCATATTTATAAACATAACTCACCAATAATGAAAATGAATACTTATAGGTACAACATGATAATTAAAGTGAAATCATAAAAAATGTTGAATAAATCATATTAATAATAAAAAGTACATTTAAACATCGAGAAATAATTAATTACTATTAGAATGTTTTGACATCTCAAACTATTGACTAATCTCAAATATTGTACTTAGCTAGTAAAAACACTGGTGGTGGTGGGTATATTTCAGCCAATCAGATGCGAGTACTCTTTGCAATCAAATCAGCTTCCCTATTACAAAGCAGCAATAGTGATCTGTGTCTGTTTCGGAATTCATTCAAGTGTAGTTTGGGTTTACATCGATTAAATTATATTTTAGAATTGTAAAAAGTGTGAAATATGGTCATGTTTACTGTATTTTCGTTTTATCAATACCGTTTCGAAATATGTTAGCTGAAATACATACTTTAGGGATATAAGAAGCTTCAAGGACAGTAATTATAACTTAACCTGTAAGTAATGAACTCTCATAAAATTCATGGCATTATTTTTTAAAATATCTTCATTTATTACTTATTAATAAAAAACTGAATTGAAGTGTTCATTCTATAACTCATTTCATTATATTTCTGTGAAATAATATTTTTAAATTTGTGAAAAAAGTTGTAAATGAATATTTAAAGTTTAGAAATGTTTTATTTAATACTTTTATTTTAGTTAAGAAAATACTTAATCATAAAACTGGAATATAACCCATTAATATAAGTTTATCAAAGTAAAGGTTATGTTAAGAGAACAAGGCAGTGAATTAATTGATATAATTTTATTTTAGGTTTTATATGACCTGTAATATTTAAAATTTAGTATCCTTATGGGTATTCAATATTTATTGTTTTATATAAATTTCTATCATATTTAAGTAGATCTTTAAAAATTCCCAAATGACTAATAGAAACTAAACCATTTTTATCTTGTTTATTGATTAATTCCATCGAAAATAATGGGAAAACTATATTATAAAACCTTAAGTTTGTATTTTGCTAAAGCTAACTGTTGTAAATCAGTTACCTATCATTAATTTTTTTTTTAATATCTCTGGGCCTAGTTTTCTTTTCATAGTTATTTTAGTTTCTCTCACTTTAAAGTTTATTAAGATAGAACACTAGATTCACAAAAAATTTATTTATAAATATATCGATTAAGTTTAACTTGTTTTAATTTTTTTTTTTCTTTGTAACCAATCGGTTATTCGCTGTAGATTTTTTTTTTTATAAGACTATGGAATGTATTAATCTAGTGAATGTAGCAATTCCTTCAATCAAATCCATACTAATAAATGCAGTAATAATACGGATAATTATGAATAAATATATTTTTATACGAAAAACCTCAGGATCCTGTCTTTAATGGCGCCTCATGTTAAGTGAATATTCTGTCCCCTTATGCTTTCGATGAATTGATGATATTGTGCGCATTTTAAAAAAACGAACAGTTGTTTAAATTTAGTCTCCACTATAACTACATATATACATTCTTGATAACAAATGGAAATTTATGTTTTCCAATAATAAAGAACATTATGGAATCTTAGATTTTTACAATATTGATGATTAGACATAAATTTTCTTTTGTTTGGTTCAATATTCATTCTATATGAGAGTATTTGTTTGTACTAATTGATATTATTATCATGAATATTATTTATTATTATTATTATTATTATTATAGTAATCAACAAATCTATTTATCATGAAAGCAATAATATTTTCGTGGATATTTAATTTCCCGTAATCGATAATGTATCAAATAAGACAAAATAATTTCTTTCATTTATTAGTAAGGCTTAAAATATTGAGCACATCACTTTTAAATATAAGAAATTTTGACATAATTTATGAACTTTGTTTTTTATAGTGGATAGAATATCTAAAAGTTACTTTTCTATTGAAAGTAACTTTTCGCAAACCCCCTTTTTTTTTTTTCTCTCTTTTCATAAATATTTTAGAACGCTAAAGTGAAAATTTTGAGGGAAGAGTGAATTTTTTTTTTTTCTGATGCAACATTGAATGCAGCATACAGCGAGGGGTGATCCATATTTTATCACTTCGTTAATCTGCTTGAAAAAAGATCATGAAACATAGAAATACCCCAAGTTATTAACTTAATTAAAATTTAATTTGATGGATAATTGAAATCTATACTTTTTTCCCTCGCCCTCCCTAAAGAAAAGTTTAACATACTTTTCTTTTAAATACTGATGCAAAATTCACTTAGTAAAGCGATTAACAAATGACAGAGTCTATAGGAAACATTTCAAGTTTGTGTCCTGGCCTCGACTGTTACATTCAACAAACTAATGAGTTCGCCTTTAAGCCGACTACTAGCCAAATTGCTTTCTCAAACTGGAAATGGTGGAGTCCTTTAATTTCATCTAAATTTCAAAGCCGATTCATTATAAAATTATCAAGGAATTGTCTACCAACCTGCCACGGTTGGTACTGATTTAAATTTTCTAAAATAATTTTATTTTTGTTAGTTCAATCTGTCTTATTTACTATGCCGAATAACTCAAGATTTGCTGATGATATATGTTTATTTTCACCGATCATCACCGGCTTCATGATAGAGAAATGATAGAAGAAAAAGTAAAAACCAGTAAAAAATATGACAGAGATATTAAAGTAATGAAGTTGAAAAAGTAAAGTGAAAAAGTAATGAAAGCATTTCTCCTTGACTGGGAAGTACAATAGATTATGATTAAAATGATATTTTGATATTTCAAATTAATAACTAAAACAACAATTAATCGCTATTCCAACAAAGTTGAGAAAAAATAGGGATTTCAAACGAGATTTTTTTTCATTTAAACCAACATAGCTTAAAAAAGGTAGGTCCTATGGACAAACGTTCAATGATCAAAAATATTTTCCATTAAATTTTGGATAGTGCAACTATCAGCAAATATGTGAAAGAGTACAACTATTTAGGACAAGTAATAGAATTCAAAGCGAAAATGAATTAAAAAACCGATAGGAGAATATAGCTCGGCAGGTGCAAATATTGGTCTCTTAAAAAAATTTTAAAAGAAATTTAGCAATAGAACTTAAAGCCAATGATTTAACTAGTTGTGTATACCCTAAGGTTCTATATGGGACTCAAACTTGAACTAAGGTTGAATGCAATACAGATGAAGCTTGGGATCTTAAGTCAATTAAGAAGAGAGTGAAAATAAAAAATGAAGATAGTGTTCATAAAGAAAACATTAAAAGACTAAGGGTTGAAGCTCATCGCTTGAAATAGAACTAGGCTGGGCATAATATGTATATGCATATTATGGATGAAGGATGAGGGATGGTCTAAGGCCTGCGCAGAGTGGATCCAGAGGTGACAACAGGCAAAGGAGTCGCCCGCATCTGAGGTGGAGGCAGTACGTAATGGCACGGTATATATTTTGTATATTCTTTATTTTATATTATATTATTTTATTTTATTATTTTTTTGTTTTTATTTATTTTTTTAAATTTTATTTATTCATTATGTCTCTGACCAGATGTAACTAATTTCATTTCTTTGTGTACAAAGTTTTTATTCTTAAGGGACTTGGTCCCAGAATAAAAGTATTTTTCCCATTCTATTTCTATATAACTGGTCGCTGGTTATTGTAAGGGATAGAGTCAGGTGGGAAAAAATTATGAACAATATTTAGTCAACTTTTCTGTTTTCAAAGGATTTTATTTTGTTCGATTATGTTCTTTGTTTTTTTTTAATGTTGTATCATGAACTGTTATTCTATTAAGAAAGTATTATTATTTTAAAATAAGTGATATTTAGATCTGACATCCTTTTTGTTTCTGTCCTGTAAGCAACTTATAAATTCCTCCTTATAGGAAGAGGCTTTTTTCAAAATATTGATGCCAAAAAACCTTATTGGTATTATTATTATTATTTATCATTTTTACAAAAGAATTGGTTGTAAGAACTTAATAATGAGAATAAAATTATTATATATTTAAGGTAACTATTTATGTTATATTAAAATCTATATACAGTGGGATTCATAAGTTTTCGACCACCCTTATATTTTATCTTAATTTCCGTATCATATATCTTTTAATTTAAATTTTGGTTTCATTATTTTGATTAGGTGTTTTATTAAGGATTAAAACGTTTTCTGCAAAAAAACAAAAAAAAACAACATATTAATTTAAAAGAAATTAACAAAAACAAATAATGTATGCCAATGATAGAAAGCACATTTTTCAGCTTTTAATAGCTTTAGGAGATTTTCCCACAGTTTATTTAATTAATTATTATTAAAATATAGTTGCCAGGTCTTTGACTAAAATATGAGCCAAACACCACCTAAGCATAAAAGGCTGTATTGAGGTGATTTTTTGATAATGTTCATAATGATTTCGGGATTTTTTTGTTTTCAAACGCCGTTTCAACTCCTGCTGTAAATGCATTATTGGATACTGGTCCAAACTTTAAGCTGGCCACCTCAAAACCTTAACTTTTTTTTAATTGGAACTTTATTTTTGTTAACTTTATTTTTGTGGTTCCTGCAGCTGATAGGTGTTTTTGGTCGTTATCGTGATTCAAAATGCAACTAGGGCAATTTTGTTTCGCTCATATTGCAGTAAATGGTTAAGCAGTATATCCCTATACATATAAACGGTCATTCGTCCATTTATGAGCACAAAGTCTCCAATAATATAAGCTGAAAACACACCGTTACATTCTTACAACCAAATATAACGGTTGATATTTGCGACTGAACATTATTCCTTGTATCTCTAGGTCGTTTTACATACCATCTCCAAACACTAACCATCAATCTGAATTTTTTTTTCGTCCATAAAGAAGGGCTCTCTGATTTTTTTTGCAGATGAATGGTTTCTTCTCAGCATCTTGGCCACATAATCCAAACATATGGAGGCGTCAAATAATAGCTACTCGGCTGACATCATAGGCGTCTTAATTTATCGGGGATGTCATCGCCACTGCTTTCAAGGTTCATTTTCGAAAGTTACTAAGGGCTCTTCCGTATTATTTTAGGTTTTCTTTGGCCTTCCTTTCCTTAATCGATCCTCCAAGCTATGGCCACCACATACATGACGTAGATGAAGTATATATTTTTCATTAATAATTCTCCTGAAAAGAGTTTGGCAGATAACGAAGCATCAACTTATACACCAATCGAAGCCATAGATACAGAAGCTCAGAATTTATGTAATCAAGTGCAACGTCGAGGTACTTACTTTATCTTCACTGTGGAATGCATTAGAGGCCGGAAAAACTACAAAACTACGAATAGCTTTAAAATGAATTTCCCTGAAAATAAAATTATTACTTGATCAATCATTTTTTATTGCATGATTTCTAGGTCAGTAAGACCTTTCTTATTTTATTAGGGTTTTCGCTATTTAATTTGTTTGTTTAACTTTTTTTTAACTTAAAAAAATACATATTGAAAAATTACTCAAGGAAAAGATTAACAAAACAGATTGTTATGTACATACAATATGTATCATACAACTAATAAATTATATCTTGGTTGATTCTATGTGTTATTATTATAAGTGTGACAAATTATGATAAATAATACAAATATAGAATACACAGTTATAGAACGACTCGTTCACATTTCACACTTTCGAAAGGTCAGGACTACAGCACAAGAATAGATACTAGAAATCAATATCCTCTTCTACTTTTAGGAACCGCTTTCATAAATTATTCGTATAAACAAAATGGATATACGATAAACATTTAGAATTTAGAATTTTAAAAACCTTGAGAGAAATCCTCAAAAATCATTTTTTAAAAAGTAACAAATATTTTTAAAAATACTAAAACTTTTTTTTTTACAAGAATAGGGATAACAGAAGGCGTTGAATAAATAAATAAAAAATAATATAAACTACTTGACAGAAGCAAAATTATTATCTAATATAATACATTGCATTATAATGCAATAATATTATCATAAAAACTATGGGGACTGAATAGCGGAAATGGGGGATGCTATTTTATGAACTATAACACAACTGTAATTAAAAGTATAATAAAACCATCGATAGTTAAACACTAACACCGCATTTTAAGTAGGCAATCAACTCCACACCAAGGGAACTCGTATTGAAGCAGATACCATTCCTAATTTATGTTTTATCGTTCTAATTAAATGCTTTATTAATAAACGATGATTGGTGATTGCTTATTACTGGTCTCTAGATTTAGTCTGTTACTTCTCTACCTGGGTTGTAATCGATTATGTCATTATTATTAATCGATGATAGTTTTAACGTATGAGGTTGCGAGTATAAGTTCAGACACAAGGGAACATTATGGATATGTATATCTCTTGAGGGAGAGAATGTATACAGCTGTGGTTTATCTAATACTACAAGGTATATTAAAAAAAAATAATAAAACTCCATTCTGTTGAATCTTCTGAACATAACAGGCCAAGAACCAGCAGAATTAACAGAGGGAGTTGTGTCAGTTAGTGAACTGTTCCAACGAGACGTATGGACCTCTGATGTTTGATTAATGCCGAAGAATTGCAGAACGGTACAACGCTATGATTAAATGGCGGAACACCTGTTCCCTTATTGCCTTTCCTTCGCTCATCATTATCCACTTTTATAGCTCCTTCGTCGAGATCTTATTTGGCTCAGTGATGCGTACTGCCTGTCTAGGTATAGTCGCTGCAAGTTAACACTTGCACTATCGAGACGTGAGACCTATTGTTCTCCTACCTACATAAAACATTAAGAAATAAAGATTTGATTGACCATAATGTCCAAGCAAGATGAAATACTATTCTATCCACCAAGGTATCGAAAATCCAATCAGAACAGCGTCTACGCTCTAGTTCTAGACGAAATATCTTTGTCTTTATTGTAAACTTCTCTCGATTTATTTTAAGGTTTACTTCGCTTCTTCTGGAGGAATAAGATTAGTATCCTTTATTATAATGAACATACTTTCACTAGTCACCCCTATTTACTATTTACTAGGTTTTTAATAATATCAAGGTTTTTAATATTACTTCATTATTACATCGAAACATGAAATGAACAATAAAAAAAAAATAAATAAATCACAAAATTATTAAACTCATTTCTTCTTTATCTCTTAATAATAACAACCCTTGTGGTTTTTACTACTATAGATAATAACAACTCTTCTTACTCATCATTCATGAACATGAAAAAAAAACAAAAAACAATAAGCCGAAACCACTGTATACAGTACAATGATATCTTGTACAATTAAATATTATTTTATTTTAGTATATTAATTCTATAAATTCTATAAAGTATTATGGGTCAGGAATGCAATCAGGAGAAAGAAAAAACACGTCCAAGTTAAATAATTCATATGGAGTACCGACGTTTCGACCTACTATGCATGTGTTATTTAAATCGACCAGTTAGGAGAGGAGACGATCGATCGTCTAAATTCCATAGAATTTTAATTTGGACTTGTTTTCTCTTTATCCTGGCTGTATCTCAGACTGTCTTTTTATATTTCTAACAGTCACAGTCAACTATACTATTTGTATAAAATACTATCTATGGGTAAGTACATCCAAGACTTTTGGGAGGCGTGGTATCTAAGTAGTGTTTGACTACCATGCTTCCGGGCCCGAGTTCGAGTCCAACTGACGGCAGAAAATTTATATTCTGTCATTTCAGCCGTGGATCAAATTCGAGATCAGGAGACCCTCCTGACACCCAGCCTCTTAAAAAGTGGGTACCTTTAATTGGGGAAAATACCTGGCGGTTGAGCGTGGATTCTTGCGGATCAAATGATTTCGGTGGAGTTTGGCTTAAATCTTAATACTTTTTTTTTTTTTTTTTTTTTGTCTGTTTTTATTACTACATTATATGCTCACCAATTTCTTGTCGACAGAGTGCTTTCCAAAAGATAGGGTCGAATTGAAGAATGGTTTTTTATCTCTCTTATGGAGGACCAAATAACGCGGTATTTTTTTTTCGCACTTTCTAAGGTAGTAATAAAGTTTAAATCAAATCGAAAGTAAGCAATTGAATTGAATTATAATCTATATTCTGAGACACATTGTCCTATAAAAATAATACAAAATTTTTAGGTACTATTGTTCTGACTGCATTAATTTCAGACAGTAAACATAAATTGATATAAAACAATAAACTTTTAAACATACTGAATAAAATTTTTTAATTAAAACTGATTTTCAAGTATAAATGCAAACACTAAAAATAAAATAATAATAAAAATAATGACAATTAAATTAATAAGTCAATAAATGCAAAAAATAAGAAATATTCAGAATCTTTTCTTAGAGATGATTACATCGCGAGGAACATTTTGGGGATCGTAACTTATAAGTTATGAACTTCGCTGACTTCCAAAACATCCAAACATCCATCGAATATATCTTTTTTATTAAGAATAAATAAGTCAACACACCTGTAGTGATTTTTTAAATAACATTATAAAAAATATATTGTAATATTGGTATACTAATTAATGATAACGTTGACATATGTATTCATTTCTGGTGTTACGTTTTTTTTTCACCCACAAAAACATAACATTTTGACACGCTTTTTCTCTGTTAGTGTTGCTGAGAACAAAAATTTGCTGGCTGTTCCCTTATCTGAAAATTATTGAAAAATATTTTATCTTTTATAAAATTTGTTTATAGGAAAAACCGTTTAGGAGCTATATTGGTTTGAATAATGAAAGTCGAGTTTGAAACGCCTATTTTCTCTCAACTTTGTTTCGAATAATCATTAATTGTTAATGTAATTTAATTATTAATTTAAGTAATTTCATCCTTTAAATTCTAAAATGTAAATTCGGAAAAGCTGTAGAAATATCTTAACATATACAAGATCCATTACTTTTCTCAGTCATGGAGAAATTTATTTTTATATTAATATTTCAAAATAATACGGAATAAATTCAATCTTTTTTTATAGATATATTTTGCAAATATGTAGCGACGATTCATTCTAAAATATTTAACTTTTATATTAATTCTAAAGAATTTTTATCATAAAATGTTAAATAACAAATTATAGTCCTTGTCATAATTATTAATTTACTGTCTCGTTCCCCTAAATCCGATTAAAGATCTAGAGTGTGTGGCTCGTCTGAGGAGCAACAGAGCATTTATTATGAGGGAAGAGGGTATATTGTTCGCCCTCGCCAAACAATGTCCTACTGTCCCACGGCAATTTTTCATAACTTCATTTAAAATACTCAAGTTTAGGTGTAAAGATAAAATATATTTTGATATGGATATCTATGTCTTTTGGTTAGGGTTCTATACTTCTTTGGTGTAACGTTTTTTTCACATTCATTTTGACATGCTCAGAAATTAACAGGAAAGTATTTTTTGTTATATTATATTTGTCGCTGAGACCTACCATTTAGGAGTTATATTGGTTTTAATGAAAAAATGTCACGTCAAACTACATTTTATAAGTGTTGGAGATTTTTTGACCTCGGTCTAGTTTTATAGGATTTACTCCGATTGAAAATTTCACGACAGCTCCATTATCAGAAATTTAATGGAAAATATTTTTAATGAGGATTCTAAAGTATAATGTAGGATGTAATGTAAGAAGAGAAATGGTCGGGGATGCAATCAAGTAAATAAACACGTATAAGTTTAAAAAACTAAAAAAAAACACCCTTTAATAGCAAACCGAAGAACTATTTAAAAAAAGAACTATTAGTATATATATTTTCTGATTGGATTAGCCATTTTTGTGTTATAGATTCTTAAGCATGACCAAAACTAACTTTTGTTACAATTATAAAATTGTATAATTATAAATACTTTAATTGTGTATATAACACATTTTTCGATTTGCAGCATAAAAATGTAACGTATACAAAAGTATATGTTTTTTGCAAAAATCTGAAAAAAGTGCAAAATTGTTGGGTTTTTTTTTTTTTGGCCCCCCAACAATTTCCCCCCTATCAAATGTAGTCAAGCTTTTGATATTTTATTCTCAGGAACTATCTTGACCATACTAAATCATAAAACCTACTATTCCACCTTTTGCAAGGCAGACCCCCTTTTTGGGGGTATTTAGACTTGACTAAGTAAGAACATTAAAACAAAGTTGTGCAATTATTGTATTGTCATCGGTCCTTGACACATGTGAAAATTTTCCAAGTTAATCAGATAGCTGGAAATCAGTAAAACTTACGATGCAAGAATCCGTTACATACAGGTGAAGTTAATAAAAGCGTATAAAAAAAAAAAATTGTATTTGGCGTGCCGACGTTTCGATCTGCCTTGCAATTCTTCTTCAGGGCTAAAATAACAAAAATTAAATGTGACTAAGATATAAAAAATATATAAAAAAAATATAATAAATAAATTAAAATAATTTAAAAAATGAAAAAAATAAATAATGCAAAGTAAATTAGTAATATTTTCTAACTATAACTTTGAAAATTCAACTATATTTTCGTTAACTAATTTACTTACTGTAACGGATTCTTGAAATTATTTTTATTTATTTATATATTTGAATTTTTTGTATCATCTTAGTCACATACAATTTTTGTTGTAAGAGCCCAGAAGAAGACCTGCAAGGCAGGTCGAAACGTCAGCAAAGCCAAATATAAAGTTGTTGTTTTTTTTTATTTAAAAACTTGGCCGTATTTATTTACTTGGCTGCATCCTTGGGAATATATTTTGTTTTTTATAATTTTTCGATAGGACCTACCCTTTAGGATATTAGTCAATTGAAAAGTCATACAAGAAACTGCTATTCTCTCAATTTTGTTTATTTCGAATAATAATTGATTGATGATTTTATTTAATTATTAACCTAACGTGATCCTTTTAATTATAAAATGCGAATTGGGAAAAGCAGTCGATTATTTACTATTATCGATAAGATCCTATTTATTTTTCTGTAATTCTTAAAGATTTTTTATTGTGGTTATTTATTTATAAGTTTATTTTGTAAAGATGTTTGATTTATTTATCAGTGCCGTATTTGCGGATAACCCAACCAGCATCGAGAACAGCTGTTTGGACCTCGCAACGCTAAGTGAGTCCAATTACAGAACTAATCCCTTCAAACCAAATTTGCAAAGGGTCCTGAGATCCCAACCAGTCTACAGGGCACATAATTAGAGACGCAAACACAACACCGGCGTCATTAAAATGTTTTTTTTTTTTTCTATATTTTTAAAAATATGTATTTATTGATATTTACAACTATATAATGAAATGAAAATAATTTTTTATCCATAGGATATTTCCGACACAAAACTAAGAAAGAGCATAATAATATAATTAAATTGTGATATGAAATAGATATTACATACACGCAATAAATTTTAAATGAAAATAAATCTTAAGGTAAAATATCATTTAAATCATGAATCGAGTGTGAACCAAGATACCAACGTATTCAAGCTGGTATGAAACTTATGGAAGGATAGGTCAGTATTTGGTTTGAGCTATTCAGCGACATACGGGACATTTAGATCATTATGGATCATTTTAAGTTTAATTGTGATATAAAAAGGAGCACTTAAGGTTTTACGAAGGGTTTTACACCATAAGGATTGAATAAAAGGAGAATTGGAACGTTCAGTGAAGCCCTAAAGCTCAACTCTAACGTTTGTCTAGCGAATGTTGGAGTACTTATTGCGACGAGCAATTTCTTGTAATTTAAGTCTTGTACGTGGATTCCAAGTAAGACGTTCATCCATATGGAAATCAAGGTAATAAAACTTCATAGTAAAGATGACCACGAGTTACCTAAAAAAAAATGAAGAAAGACTTTACCTACCCAAAGGTTCAAATCCGATACCACCAACAATCATTGCCAACATATAGGTTATCTTATAGAAAGCCTTATGATCAAAAATTCAGTGATTCTTAACGAAATCCTCCCACCTGCGTCACGGTAAACATTAAGAAGATCGCTGCCACATATTACGTCCCAATTTTAACCGCCATGACGCTTTTAATTTATTAATCTATCTCCAGAGGAACTATTCTAAATTATAATTTATTTCTAAGACCTTTAAAACACTGTTATTTTAACGTAAAGCCGCATTTCCGTAAACTAAAGTTAAAAGAACAGCAGTCAAAATAAATCTAACTATTTAATTACAAGTTTTACAATTGTGAAATAATAACCGTTACCAGTCTTTAACTTCGCATTTAATCGGCAATTCGATAGCAAAAAAAAAAAAAATTTGAAGATCTCACTTTCAGTTCATACCACAAAAGAGGGGTCGAAAGCGATTTAAGTGTCTCTTTTTACAGTTTTTATAAAATATCTTTGGAACTATCGACTTTAACAAACATTATGAACAAAATTCAAGCACAAGAAATTTCTATAAATATCGCAAATTAAATTTTAAGATAAGTTAATCTCATTTAATTATTCAGATTTATAATATCTTGAATCTTCCACCATATTTCAGCCCCATCTACCTCTCAGACTATAGACCAATAAAACTTCATTGACACTCAATTTTTGTACTTTAATTTTGAATATATAGTACCTTTTGTTAAAGTTAATAGTTTGACATTTGAGCCGTTTTTTTTTTTTCTACCTCACTTCACCCAAAGTGAGACTTAAAATATGTTAAAGTCTCCAATGAAATAACTATACCAAAATTCAGACATATACGATTCTTTCTATATATATAATAGGCAATTTTTGGCCTTCGCTGTCTCCAGGACTGTTAGTTCAATTCCGAATATGAGCCTTCATTGAACATTAAAAAAATATATAAATTAAATTTTCTGTTTTTTAATGTAGATTGCGTCATGCCTGATTATCCATCCTAATGAAAATCGAACAGGACTGAATCGCCACCTTGATAATGAGCTAGTTCATAATTGATGTCACGTTGGTGTTACATTTAAATTCCGTAGGCGTGAAGATAAACTGGGAACTGGGGCGTAGGCGTTTGGGTTCATCTTTCTATTTATACCACCGATATAAATCAGTAGGTTGCTTGGATCAGATAATTAAATTAATCAGATTTCGTTCTGAAAATAAATGAAGGATAAATGAGGTAAAGTTGGAATCGATTATAATTTGATCATTAATGCAGAGAACTTACCGTATGATTTATTTAATAAGCGGAACCTCCTAAGGAAATGTTAGTGTAACGAACAGTGCTGCCAATTCCAACAAGTTTCCCCCGGGTGGCTGCAAAATTTCCCTAGTTTCCCCCCAGCCATTTCAAACGTTCCCCCCAATTGCCCCCAAATTACCAGTGAGTAATGATACTATTCAAATTTAATAATGAGGCATTACGTTTATAGAAATCTTTATGTCCTAATTAGAAATTAAGATATTCTTTGTATATTTAATGTAATTGGATATTGTTATAAAATAAAATAATAAAATAAAATAAAGGCATAGCCAACTTATACGCTACTGGGTCGAATCGATTTTTTTAAAATTAAATCGATTAAAAAATTTAATTCGAATTTCCCCCTCAGGAAACAATATCTCCCGAATCGGCAGCCCTGCTAATGACGTGTAACCTCCAATAATCGCTCGAATTTTCCCCCAATTCCCCCCAAAAAAGCATAGGCTTCTAAAATTCCCCCCCCCCCCCCGGGGGAAAATTACCTCCCAATTGGCAGCCCTGCAAACTCCCGTCGCGGCTTCGCCCGCTGTAACTAAAGAACGTAAATAATTTTAAGTAATGATTAGGGTTTTTTTTTTTTTTGTTTTTTTTGTTTATCAATACAAATCTTGTATTACAGCATGCAATTGATATGCATTATTTTCTTAATAATATTTTCACGCATAGCAATAATCTTTAACCTGCTAAAATTGCACTGATTTGGTGGTTGAAGATTACGTAAAAGCCTGATTTAGCATCCAATTTTTAATTTAATTTATGAGTAGGTGATCTTGATGGAAAGAGACTACTAATGGACAGCTTTATCGGTCCTTACAACAAAAGGCCCATGGATTATATTTTTACACACAATATCTAAAAGCAAAAGTTTTATTCGGCAGAAATAATTTCATCTAGTTGGATTTGAATTTCTAAACTTATTTTAATAAGATTTTAAACTTATTTTTCTTTCCACGTTTCATTAAACATTTATATTATCACTTGCATCATTTATAAAATATTGATGTCAGTGAAAATATTCACATTTTTTTCAAAATGCATCGAAGAGTCAAAAATTCTTAAAATAAAAAATTACATTTGTAAATTTTCTTATCAGTCATGATAGGTCTCTGTCTGTAAATAAGAACCTAATTTTTTAAAAAGAAAAAAGAAAATCGGGAAAATTTTGATTTAGTACACTTAATTTTAAAGATTTTTTTCTGCTGTTGCGGAACTTCCATAATCTAGAAATGCAATACAAAGAACTTTTTCGATAAAAATGAAAGGAGGAAGCAAATAGCTGATATCAGAACATCGGTAGATCATGTACTAGCGTCCTTGAAGTTAAGTGTTGAACAAGAAGTTAGCACCAACAAGATACCGGTCAAACCGCTATTGTTTCCTTCAATTTAAGCTTCTTTGAATAGTTAGAAGTAGATTAAACTTTTTTTTTTAATTTGAATGATCATTTGATATTTTTATTTAAACGTGTAAAACCTGTAATTAATGCCAATTTATCGTATAAACATTTTTTTCAGTACAAATTTTACTATCAATACATTATAGATAATATCCTTTATAGTAATAAATAATTTTCTTGTATCAATTTAAATTTTATTTACTTTATTCTATATCACAGTAAGATAGTTTATTTTTTCGGGCTTACAAAACTATCTAGAATTCCATTATAGCTAAGAATATCCGATTCAGTGGTAAAAAAGTTCTCAGCTGAAAATCGAGTATAAAGTAAGAAAGCCATCCTGGGCACATCCAGTCTCTATAAATTGATAGAGGCTTTAGTTGGAAGTTGGTAGGAGTGTGAAAATATTTCCTTCTGTTATACCGTCTCCATATATAACGGTTTACTACAAAAGACTCGCTGCTTATTTTATATATATATATATATATACAAAGAGAGAGAGAGAGAGATAGAGAGAGAGAGAGAGAGAGAGAGAGAGATAGAGAGGAAAAGGTGCAAAAACCAGCACTGGTGTAAATATGGGCACCCCTCTCTAGTGGCTAAGGAAGATTCTGAAGACTGGCAGCGAGGACTGTCGATGGAGCCATTTGCTAATATCAGATTGCAGTGAGCAGTTGGAACTATTCTTTTAACTAGTATAGATGCAGCTAGAGTTATTGTGCAAATTGGTGTTCATTATGGACTGTAAACTTTTAGGAGATATGTAAAATCATTTTTGTTTTATGTTCTTATTTTTATTTAAAAATCACAATAACATTTGGAAAGCGGAAATAGTACTTTTTGAAGCACACATTTAGTCACGTACGCTTTTTTAAGTTGCAGGTGATCGTGGCCATCTTTCTTAGGTGGAGTTGGTGTAAATATGTGCACCCTTTCTTGGTGTAAATATTGACCCCCATTTCCCCGGGCGGCTTCGACATATCTCTTGTTAGATATCAAAACTTGCATCTTTTGTGATGGAAGGTTCTCTGAAGACACTCAGGGTGAGGTGTGGGTATACTTAGATTGTGCCGGAGCTAAAAGAGACAGTTATGATGGCGATTTCTGATAAAAGGGCTTATAATTACACAACAATATTTCTGGTTCTATTTTGAAAGATTTTAAGCCCTTTTATCAGAAATCGCCATCATAACTGTCTCTTTTAGCTCCGGCACAATCTAAGTATACCCACACCTCACCCTGAGTGTCTTCAGAGAACCTTCCATCACAAAAGATGCAAGTTTTGATATCTAACAAGAGATATGTCGAAGCCGCCCGGGGAAATGGGGGTCAATATTTACACCAAGAAAGGGTGCACATATTTACACCAACTCCACCTAAGAAAGATGGCCACGATCACCTGCAACTTAAAAGCGTACGTGACTAAATGTGTGCTTCAAAAAGTACTATTTCCGCTTTCCAAATGTTATTGTGATTTTTAAATAAAAATAAGAACATAAAACAAAAATGATTTTACATATCTCCTAAAAGTTTACAGTCCATAATGAACACCAATTTGCACAATAACTCTAGCTGCATCTATACTAGTTGAAAGAATAGTTCCAACTGCTCACTGCAATCTGATATTAGCAAATGGCTCCATCGACAGTCCTCGCCGCCAGTCTTCAGAATCTCCCTTAGCCACTAGAGAGGGGTGCCCATATTTACACCAGTGCTGGTTTTTGCACCTTTTCCTCTCTATCTCTCTCTCTCTCTCTTTGTATATATATATATATATATATATATATATATATATATATATATATATATATATATATATATGTATATATATATATATATATATATATAAATATATGTATAAAATAAGCAGCGAGTCTTTTGTAGTAAACCGTTATATATGGAGACGGTATAACAGAAGGAAATATTTTCACACTCCTACCAACTTCCAACTAAAGCCTCTATCAATTTATAGAGACTGGATGTGCCCAGGATGGCTTTCTTACTTTATACTCGATTTTCAGCTGAGAACTTCTTTACCACTGAATCGGATATCCTTAGCTATAATGGAATTCTAGATAGCTTTGTAAACCCGAAAAAATAAACCATCTTACTGTGATATAAAATAAAGTCAATAAAATTTAAATTGATACAAAAAATTATTTATTACTATAAAGGATATTATCTATAAAGTATTTATAGTAAATTTGTACTGAAAAAATGTTTATGCGATAAATTGGCATTAATTACAGCTTTTATAGACTTACCCATTACACCACATATTCAATCCACAGGAATCACATTATATACCAAACATCATACAATCACATTCGCTGCGATTTACTGTCCCCCTAGGTACACCCTGACATCTTCTATGTTTTCGGATTTCTTCAAGCGGTTAGGAAGATGCTTCATCGCAGGCGGCGATTATAATGCTAAGCATCAAGCTTGGGGCTCGAGGTTGTGTACTCCAAGAGGCAGAAATCTTTCACATGCCCTCCACGAACTTTCCTTAGACACTATAACCCCAAATTCACCGACTTATTGGCCTACCTCTAGAAGGAAAACTCCTGACTTACTAGACTTTTTCATCACTAAAGGACTAAGAACCGTACGACATACCATCAATACTAGCCCTGATCTTTGCTCTGACCATTCTCTTGTACATATGGTTCTCTTCGAAGAGTCATCTGAAGCACAAAAAAGACCCACACTAATAAGAGGTTATATGGACTGGGATTCGTTCAGAAATTATTTGAACACCAATCTCTCTGTTCCAGTCTCGATCAAAAACCAAGAAGAACTAGAAGAAGCAGTGGAAAAATTTACTCAAAATATGCAAGATGCCGCATGGTTCTCGTCTGTACCCAAGCCTTCAAAACCAGAGAACTTACCTAATTATCCAATGTACATTAGGGAGTTAATCCGAGCAAAGAGAAGGACCCGTAAAATATGGCAGACTAACAGACTTCCATCGGACAGAAGAACGTTTAACCAACTAAACAATGAGCTCAAAAGGCAAATTAACAAATTTAAAAACACAAATTATGAAAATTACATGAACAAACTTTCGGCTGACGATGGAAATTTGTGGAGGCATACAAGAAATCTCCTAAAACATCGTGAGGTGTCAGCTCCACTTCGAAATGAGGATGGTTCTTGGGCTGTGTCGGACGAGGAAAAATCTGAACTTTTCGCTATCTATCTCTCTTCTGTTTTTAAACCATATACTGACTTCACAATATTGGAACACGACACTTTAGTACAAAACACCTATACATACACCTTTACAACTCACTCCACCACCGCCTTCCTTCAAACCTTCACAAGTTGCAGAACAAATAAGGCAATTACCAAGAAGAAAATCCCCTGGACATGACTTAATTAATGCTGAGGTGCTCCGGCGAATGCCTAGAAAGGCTCTAGTGTTCCTCACGACGATCTACAATTCAATACTTAGGACAACAAAATTCCCCATACAGTGGAAATATTCTCATATAACCATGATCAAAAAACCAGACAAAGACATAAGCAGCCCTTCGTCTTACAGACCAATAAGTTTACTTACTACATGTTCCAAACTATTCGAAAAATTATTGTATCCAAGATTGTTAGACATACTAACTGACAACAAAATAATTCCCGACCATCAATTTGGATTTAGAAAATTACACTCAACCACTCAACAGTTACACAGAGTGACTGACTACATTTCGACGGCACTAGAACAGAAATTATATGCAACCGGAGTGTTTCTGGATGTCACTCAAGCGTTTGACAAAGTCTGGCACCAGGGGCTTCTCTTCAAGCTTAAGACTACTCTACCACCTACCTATTATCTTATTCTTCAGTCTTTCCTCTCTGACAGATTTTTCTCTGTTCGATATGGTTCAGGGATTTCATCTATTCACCCAATTCTGGCAGGTGTACCTCAGGGATCGATACTAGCACCACTATTATATATACTATACACACATGACATTCCTCAAAGTTCCGAGACTCTTACAGCCACATACGCAGACGACACAGCTATAATTACTAGACACCAAAATCCAATACAGGCATCATTGAATTTGCAACACCACCTACAAGGTATACAAGACTGGTGTAAACTTTGGAAGACACGACTAAATCACCATAAGTCCCAACACATTACGTTTACTCTAAGACACGAAACATGCCCTCCCGTTTACATTGACAATATCCCAATTCCACAAACGGACAAAATACAATATTTAGGACTTACATTCGATAGGAGAATGACATGGGGCCAACATATTAAGAAGAAACGGACATCATTAAATATGAGACTGAAACTGATGTACTCACTTTTCAGGAAAAAATCAAAACTACATACAAGACAAAAATTAATGACCTACACACATCTACTAAAACCTTTATGGACCTACGCATCACAAATTTATGGATCTGCTAAACAGACACACATAAAAAGATTACAAACTTTTCAATCCAAGACATTAAGACTAATAACACAAGCACCATGGTACGTTAACAATACAACTATACACACCGACTTACAAATACCAACAGTTATTGAATACATACGGACCCACTACCGACTGTTCCATGAAAAATTAAAGGGGCACCCAAACAAATTCATCGATAATATGGCCACACCTCTCATGCCGGAGAATACCAGGAGGAGACTGAAAAGAAACTGGATGAGAGACTTACTTTTATAGAAGTAAACCAAAGACAAGGAAGGTGTGCCACTGGGTACTATCTCTCCTCATGCCTAACATGCCAATTATGTTAATATCATCATTTCAGCACATCCGCTGATTGTCAATTTTCTTTTTTTTGACAGGTGTGGATTCAAAAATAAAAGTGAAAAAAAAAAAAAAAAAAATTACAGCTTTTACACGTTTAAATGATAATATTATCAAATGATCATTCATTATTAAAATAATATTTTTTAAAAAGTTAAATCTACTTCCAACTATTCAAAGAAACTTAAATTGAAAGAAACAATAGCGGTTTGACCGGTATCTTGTTGGTGCTAACTTCTTGTTCAACACTTAACTTCAAGGACGCTAGTATATGATCTACCGATGTTCTGATATCAGCTATTTGCTTCATCCTTTCATTGTTATCGTTCTTTGTATCGAAGTTCTTTGTATTTCTAGATTAATGAAGTTCCGCAACATTTAAAAAAATCTTTAAAATTAAGTGTACTAAATCAAAATTTTTTAGATTTTCTTTTTTCTTTTTAAAAAATTTGATTCTTATTCATAGACAGAGACCTTTGCATGATTCGTAAGAAAATTTAAAATGCAATTTTTTATTTTAAGAATTTTTGACTCTTTGATGTATTTTGAAAAATGTGAATATTTTCACTGACATCAATATTGAATAAATGATGCAAGTGATAATATAAATGTTCAATGAAACGTGGAAAAAAAAATAAGTTTAAAAGGGCTGCCAATTGGGGGGTAATTTTCCCCCGGGTAATTTTAGAAGCCTTTGCTTTTTTGGGGGGAATTCGGGGAAAAGTTGAGTAATTATTGGAGGTCACACGTCATCAGCAGGGCTGCCGATTCGGGAAATATTGTTTCCCGAGGGGGAAATTCGAATTGAATTTTTAATCGATTTGAATTTTAAAAAATCGATTCGACCCAGTAGCGTATAAGTTAGCTATGCATTTTTATATTATAACAATATCCAATTACATTAAATATACAAAGAATATCTTAATTTCTAATTAAGACTTAAAGATATTAATAAACGTAATGCCTCATTATTAAATTTGAATAGTATCATTACTCATTGGTCATTTGGGGGAAATCGGGGGGAACTTATGAAATGGCTGGGGAGAAACTGTTGTTGGAATTGGCAGCACTGTTCGTTACACTAACATTTCCTTAGGAGGTTCCGCTTATTAAAAGGCAACCATTGAAATAAAATAATTTAATATAAGATAATTTAATTTTTTTTTTTTTTTTTTTCATTTCAAACAATAAAAAAAAACACAAAAAAACAATAATTAAATAACAATTTTACCGCATTGTAACTTGATAATGACTAAATAATTACAATAAAATTTAATGAAAATTCTTTGAAAAAAGTGATCAGTTATAAAATTCAACTTGAAGTTTTTTTTCGCCATTCCCTGAGCGCAATAAGAAACTTGAAAGGAATTTCATCTGAGAAGGAATGTGCCATCAACTGTAAGAGAGCATATTTCACTTATTCGTCTTATTATTTTTTTGTATATAGGCAACAAATAGCATTGCGAAGCGATCCATTCAAGGCGAAGTGATGTACTGAAACTGAAAAACTTCCATCAGTATAGTTTCTATCAAGAACTTTTTTTCACTTTTATTTGCAAGACAAGGAAAATCATTGGGTATATTTTATTTTTTTTTTATACAATAAAGAGAAAGGAATAAGGAAAAAAAGTTTTTAAACAAACTAATTTTGTTTTGTGGTCCTGGCTTCAATATACCAACTTTGTCGAAGAGTTATGTTGATTGTTTTAAGAGGAAGGGAGACGTTCGGAAACTCCTGCAAACTAAATTATTGCACCCTACTTTGGTAACTTTTAGCGGCAACTTCAATACATAAAGATTTTAGTAGAAGTTCTAGTAGAACTTTAGAAGAATTTATCTAGTGATAATATAAAATTATAATTTTTTTTCTCTTTCATTTTATTATTATACAACAAAGTGAATTTTAAGACAATAGATAGTATCTGGTATTTTAAGCATTAAGGAGAGATATACTTCAGATCAGACAAATAGTTTTGGAGTTATAGCGAAAATTATGCCACCAAACCTTGGATTTCACAACAGAAAGCGATTTTTAGTGTGGTGGCATGGGTATTTTATGAAACGTGATTAAAATATCATGTCATACATCAATCATACATGGGCTCTGATAGCCAATTTAACCAGCTTTCAGATGGAAAAAAGAAATTTTGGTTTCGAAAAAAATATCTAGAAAGTAGTTTCGGAGTTATAGCCATGAGAGTAGCGACAAACGTGTTTTCGCATAGAAATGCGACTTACAGCAACTTAGCCAATCTTTAAACGTGCGTTGCGGCCAATCCGCTTAACAGATCTTAATGTTATAAGAAATCAATCGACGAAAAATTTAATCCTCTTTAAAAAGAAAAGGTATGCAATTTTCCTTAGGGTGTTCGTTTTTGAGATACAAGAAAAAAACAAAAGTGCCAACATTAGGAATGGTAAAAGACAAAATTTGTCTTTTAAAATCATATCTTGCACAAATTTAAATGTCTACAACTTTGAGTATTTAACGTTTTTTGATTGAATTAGCCGTTTTTGTGTTATATACTTTTAAACATGATCAAAAATAATTTTTTGAGAAAGTTGGCAAAATCGTCGATTTTTGACAATCGGTTGTGGCTAAACGCCTAAACCAAATTTAAATTTTAGGAATGTCTTTAGACGCACAATTTTATTACCTTTAATTTTGTAAATATCACACTACCTGATTATAGTAATTTTTTGTGAATGTTTTTTTTCATCCAGCTACTTTTCAATTAAGAGTATTTACGGGTGCCAGTCGTGGTAATGTCATTAATGAGTAATTTATGTCCATCAAGTCTGTCATGAAATCGTCTATTAAGGTTATGTATATGTTCGTTTACTGTTGGTACTTGTAAATCTGAATGAAGTGTGTTTTGAAATGTACCAAGGTCATTTCGTAAATAAGCTAAATATTTTTTATTTAAATATTAGTATTTTTTTTTACAGTCCTGTATATTTGTATGGCGTATAGGTATCCATATGGGTTTAAGTAAGTGCATGTAATACGTCACAGTCGGAGTTTAAATATCGGCCGTTTATGAAGGATTGGATACAAGAGTCTTAGTATCTTGTTTAGACTTGCAGAATACTTGATTCAGTAATAAGAAATGAATATAATAAATATTCTATTGATGATATAAATTATAAAGAAGAAATTATTATTATCTTCGTAGTAATATTATAAACCGTAAGGAGTCGTTTTAAGAGGTTTGGAAAAATCAGACATAAGTGTAATAAGTATTGTGATGATGGTTTATTGTTTATTTCATGTATTGATATAATAGCGAAGTTATAAGGCATTATCTCCTTGATTTTTTTTAAAAAACCGTGGATGTAATTAATAAGGGGCGGCTAAGTGATGATATAAATTTTAAAAAACTTAATTTTCACTTTAGGATAGGGAACAAAAGAAAGTAACCGTACCTTCTTTTATATATTTATTTTCCTTATTTATTTATATTCCATACCTTATTTATTTTCCCACTTCGTATATACTAAATCTCTCGCATACGATTAACTAGTTAAGTATATATTTAGATGTGATTTATTTTCATTACGTATAATTTCATTTATTTTCTCTTTCAATGATTTGTGCTTTAATTTCTGGTATACTGATTTGTAAATGCGGCCAGACTATCGTACCAGTAATTGTACATCATTCTTGTTCTTCGGGGATAATAAGTCACAAAATAAAGTGGTTTTTTTCATTCATTCCTTCATTAGGTAATTATGTAATTTTTTATAAATATTGAAAACAATAATGTTCTATAAATTAATTTTTCAAAATTTAAGAAAATTGCTTCCTAATTCATCTATACCAGTTAAATTTATAACAATATATTATAATATCATTGCTATTAAAATATACTTGCTTTATATACAATAGAACCACTTTAAATTGAGAAGGAATGCACAATATACAAATTTATGCATTAACTACAATTTCTAATTATATATTTTTCACTCTCCAGTCATAAAATACTCCGTATGCCCACTTTTTTAATACTTAATTAAATTCTCTATCCTATATTCAGTGTCATATAAGTACAATAAAGTCTAATAAAATAATGGTTTGGCGAAGAAAAAACTGCCGACTTTTATTCTCAACGAAACTTTATGTTTTCTAGGGTGCTGAATCTGATTCTGAAGTTTGCTACAACTGCAGCCGTCAGCTTTATACACAAAATTGCAAAAAAAAAAAAAAAAAAAAAAAAAAAAAAAAAAAAAACGGCAAAAATACAGGTTATTTTCGTTTTTTTAACCTATAAGAGGAAAACGAAACTTTTCGGATTTAATTGTAAATTTAACCAGCTTTGAGATGAAAAAAAAGCAATTTAGCATCGGACTAATATTCGCGGAGTTAGAGCAAAAGATGTGCCGAAAAAACTTGGATTTTACAAAACTAAGGGATTTTTAGCGTTCTGGCATGTGTAATTTAAGATACCTGATTAAAACCTCATAAAAGTCTAACAGTACCTAAAAAAGTCTAACAGTAAATATAATCAGCTCTTAGATGAAAAAAAGAAATTTGGATAGGACAAATAGTCCCGAAGTTATAGTGAAAAATTTGGATCTCACAACTGTATTGAATTAAAAAGATTTTATTAAAACAATAAATAATAGTCTAATAGTGAATTTAACCACCTTTAAGATTGCGAGTTATAGCCAAACGAGTAAGACAAACGTGTTTTCGCGAAGAAGTGGGACCGAATTTCTACAATTTTTCCCAAGATCAAAGTTTCGTGAAAATGGTCCCATTGTTTTTTTTTTTAATTTTGTAGGTAATGGTTTCAGCAATGTATAAAATATAAAGTAAATAATAATATAATAAATATAAACGATATGAAATAAATAAATATATAATATATATATAAAGACTTTCTTCGATAAACGCTTCGTTTCCGATTTTGGGTAAGAAGCCGTGGTAGTCCAGTAAAATAAGGGTTTGCCAAAGAAAAAACTGCCGAACTATTATTCTCAAAGGATCTTTATATTTTTTCGGGATGCTGAATCCAAATCTGAAGTTTGCTAACACGGCAGACGTCGGCTTCATACCCAAAATCGAAAAAAACCCGACCAAAATAATGGTTATTCGGTTTTTTACCTATAACATGAAAATCAAGCTTTGGTTTTTTTTTGGGGGGGGTTTTTTATCGAAGAAAGTCTTCAAATATTAATTGTAGCTGGAATTATTACCTACGAAATGAAAAAAAAAAAAACAACTTCGAAATCGGACCATTTACCGCGAAGATATGGTCTTGGGAAAAAGTGTAGAACTGCTGAACTTTTAGTTGTTTTTTTAACGGCCTTTTGGAGCCTTATTTTACTGGACCAATATGGGAAAATATGTTTCTTGCTAGTTATTAGATTATTTGCAGATACTATTGTGAAGTGGAGGCATTTAATCCATCTCTTCTCAGAAATATTAAAACAATGAGACTAGCTAAAACTTTTATTTATTTGGTTCACTCCCAATTACAAGTACTTTCTGTGCATATCTGAGCCCTTAACACAATGCCAACCAACAGCCATATCTCTACGTAATATAGAATCCTTTTACTTAGGGATAAGATGAACGGGCCTTCTGTTTTTGAACCAGCTGATAGCTATTTCCACATCCAGAATGTCCGGCTTATCAACCTCTTAAGAATCAAAATCCCCTGAGTGTGCTATGACTTCATCGTTTGTAAGGAGTTTGTCCTTCGTATTAACTGACGGAAACATCCAGGCATATAATTACAAATAACTTCGGTTCGATTCATTAAAATATTTCTATGATGCACGGAAAAAGCTATCATTTAATACTGCACGAAAAAGAGATGAGTGAGAGACCTCGTAAATCTAACAGCTGAAGGTCATGAAGATGCACAACTGTCTCCCTAATGAATATTCATGTTTATGAATCCCTCACACAATCGCTGCTCGAAATAATAATTATGAACGCGAATATGGAATATAAGCGTAATTAATAATAATAATAAATAAATAAATAAAATTTAAACATACACTGATTTTAATCATACTTACATTAGTATTAAATTAGCATTTTTAAATATTTAAATTTAGTTGATTAATTTGGATATAGTTCACATTGGGTGATAGCATATATGTTTATACTTTTATTAGAAATATTATAATTTTTCATAATGCAACTTCACATTGCATTGAGTTCGGAAGAGTTTAAGTGTAAATTTAAAATTTCTATCACCATTTTTTTAAATACTCGGCACTTACATGAACTCTGAAAAATCATATGAAATGTATTATCTAAACTATTTTAATTATTTCCAAATAAAAGAAAATCTTAGATAATTTTAGTTGTAATAGCTTTATTTTATTTAGGAAATCTGAGAATATAAATATTTTTCACCATTAGGTACACAGTAATCTAAAGTTATTATTACAACTTTAGCATTATTCGGCATGTATACAAACCAGAAAAATATATTTTAAAAAAGGCATGAGGATAAAAATTTTCAATTTATGAGTTTCTCAAAGATATATCTTTACGTATTGATAAAATTCAACAAAAAAATAAATAAAAATAAATCTTTTTTTATTATCAGGCAAATCGTTACAACAATAATGACTAACCTCTGTCTATAGTCTTTTATGGTTGAAATAAATATTATCATCACAAAAAGTTATTATTACGCGAATTCTTATTGAAAATAGTTTCAATTTCGATTAATCGGACAAAGAAAAATAGATCAAAGAGGATAAAATAAAAAAAGGTTAGCACAATACAAGTTTTTTTATATTTATAACAATTAATGATTATTGAGATAAATTTACAAAGAATCATGGATTAAATGTTTACCAGTGAACATGAGAAATATTGAAATATATGTATTACATTATTCTGTTATATTTACCCTCTAAAAGGGTCATATAGGGAAGTAATTTTATATCATTGCAGTAAATGCATTTTAATGTTTTCTTTAAATTTTGTTTAAGTATTAAGAGGTGTGACTATAGTAATAATGTACTTGCACTTGAAATATTCTCACATATTTAGTTAGACATATATCATCAATAGAGATGGTACAATTCAATTTAGCATGTAAAATATAATTTCGAACTTAAATGAGTAAAGGTTTTATAGAAAAATTTAAAAAAAGAATGCAATTAATAATTTTGTATTCTATTGGATGGTTGATTCATTCATTTCAATAATTGCTAATTATTGATATCACTGATAATAATTATTCAGAGAATTTTATTTTACTCTAGATATAAGTATAGAGAATATTAAAAGTGATACGAACCAGATGGGAGACTACGAGGCAGGGCGTTGCGTAGACTAAGAGGACGTAGAAGACGCAAACAGAGACAACAACATCCAAGATGACACTCCGCGGCGAGTACCGGCGGCAGACTGAGCGGCATTGGCGGAGTGACTCGGCGAGGGAGCGGCGCATGCGCAGGTGCCCTCTATCGAACCTCAGCCGCCCTTCGCTTTAATTAACGGCTCTCTTAGTTCTGCTTCTTCTTGTCTTCGTCTGGCTCCCACCGGCCGCAGGCATCTCGTTTATCTCAACGCCTTTATAGATATCTATTTAATATTTCATTATACTGAAATTAAACTAGAAAAAGCATTAACATTTTTTCCATGATGCTTAGATGAGTGTTTTCATTATTGATAAAAAATATATCCAAATATAAATGTTTTCTTTCGAAAATGCGAAATTTTCATATTATATTTTTTTTAACGGTATATCGATACGTTCCTTACGATATATCATTGTCTGTATATTATATAAATACCACATACAACTACATATATTTAAAAAAATAAAGTATAACAAAACCTTATAAAAGTGGTTGAAATAAGGAAAAGTTTTTAATATTTAATGCCACTTTTATGAAAGCGGTGTAGGAATTATAATGCTACTGCTCCACTTCAGTGCTAACAGTGCGATTATTTTTTAGAGTAGGGCGAACCATCTCGCCCATTAGGAATAAACTGAGTGGAAATTTTTTTATGTGGGAACTAAAATATTGACATAATATTGATATCCAAACATTCACATTACCGTGATTTATTACCATTAAGTACTCGACAACTTTTAGTAACGTCACTCCTTTTTCCTAACTTTTACTAAGGATGCATAGTATATGGAGGAGCTTGAAATAAGATGTAAAATATTAATGAACTGTTTTATTAGATTTATTTTAAATTGGGTGGCTTTACTCCAGTTCCCGATGTCAATACTTCCTAGGTGCCTTGAAAACCAAAAAACCCACCTATATCCATTAAATCCTTACTCTGCGCTCCTCCATTCACCTCTTAAATACTAGAACCCAAACCATCAACCTGTACACTCCGGCGTATCAAACTGCATCCTTCGAGATATCCTTTATTATCCGTGCTTCCTCTTTATGGAATTCATTGCCCATCTCAATTCGAAAAAGCTCCACTCTTACTTCCTTTAAACATCATCTATTTCTTTACCTCCTTATTTTTCAATCTTCCAAGCAAATGTAAAACATGAATATTTATGTAATATATGGTACATTATAATAGTATACAAAAGTTGTATCCTTTAACAAGATTTATCCGTTATTTTGTAACTCATAATTTAATTATTAATCAATTTTTATTATTTCTTATTATTATAATTAATTATCATAGCCAGACGATTGTCCTATTCATAATACTCATTCGTTATTATTAGGGGACTATAAGTAGTCCCAGAATAAAGTTCATTTTCTTCTTCTTTCTTGTAACGTTATTGGAATATTAAAAATGGCATTAAAAAAAAAAAAAAAAAATACAATCGATTTTTTTTGTTACAATTTACCGTTGTTAGAGCTCGATATATCGTCGATATAGAATATAGATTTTTCTTAACGCACCCATCCCTAGTTATCATAGTTGAAGAAAGATACCGCATAATATTTAAAGTAGTGATGAGGCGGTATCAAAATCGATTCTAAATACCTGTATCGATTCTATTATACCGATAGCTAGGTTCAGAAATAAATTTCTAAAGCAAAACCTGATCCGTATGTGAGAAAAAGAAAAAAAAAAACAACTAAATTTAGTTAAAAGAATAAATTAGTAACCAGCAAATGGCATTTATTTTCTAAAACATATATTACCTAAGTACAGTAGAACCTCTCTGATGCGACCTCTAAGGGAACAAGGGTTTGGGCGGAACGATCAAAAGGTCGGATTAACCGGAGATTACAAAGCAGCACATATTTTTTCATAGTTAAAAGTGTTTTATATTGAAAATTATTAATTAATTATATTTAAGAAAGTAAAGGAAATAGAAACGTACGTTATATACACAAATACACCAATTTGTTTGCATCGAAATTTAATGTTATGCATAGATATACATGTATAGAAGCATTGTCTATAATAACTGTATATTTATAAGTTTACAGCGAACCAATTCATTTTTAAAATCATTTATCATGAAGTATGCTCTAAACATCGTTGTTTAGGACGTATAGAGTAGAAACATTTTTTTTAAAACACTATATCTGGAATTTTTTGAGAGAATTTCCTAAAATTTAAAAGACTCCATCTTATTCTCCTTAAGAAACAGAGCATATTTTCTGCTTAAATGATGTTAAACTTAGTCTAACTATATTTGAATATAACAATCTAGTCTTCAGAACCAACCCTGCAGCAGATATTTTAGGGAAACGTAGACAAGTTCGAAATAATTGACACTTTGACGCTATCAATCAGCGAGCGGTATCGCTTCATTCGTTGGTTTTCCCTAAACATTTAAGTGGGAAAAATAAACTATTCCTAAATAATCTATATTAATAATTTGTCCTGAAACAATTATTTGGAACACTAATACCTATAATTATTAAATTCATGTACCGCACAATTATGTTTTTATTATACTAAAATACGGTTCATTAGTGTTTGGCATAGATTGTTTGGTACAATATTTGGATAGTTTTGGGCCACATTTTTGGGACCAATTATCTCAGAAGATATTACCCACTATATATATACATTAACTAAGACATATTCTTTACCAAAGCAAACTGTGACTGAAACTATCTTATTTTTAAAAGAGTAATTCAAGAGATTCTGGCACACTAAGTTGTTGAAAAATATTACCTATTTCAACAGCAACTTCGGAACAGAGTGCCAAAACTAATTTAAACATGTACTAGGGCAAGATGAGACAGAAACGCGTTTACAACACACATATATATAGGACCTAGAATTTCACTCAGTATTTTCTATGTACAACCAACATTTCCAATTTATATAAAATTAAATTAAGATTACAGTATATATTTATTTAATTATTTATAACTGTGTAGATATTTGTGGGATTAAAATTTTTAAATAATTTAAGGTATAATTAAAAACAAAATTCAATTATTTATTGATGTCTACAACTGTATACAATATATACATCAAGTAAATGTATGGAGAATTATTACAATGACATGCCAATATCCTGTAATGGAACTACCCATTAGTTTCCAATCAAAGTTTTACATTAGACTGTCCCTTGGCCATCATCTTTTCAAACGCATTGAAGGGTTATTGAGGATCGGGTGAGTAGCAAATTGGGAAGCTAGTGGATTTGAGTGGATTATGTACCTTATAATAAAAGGATAGGTATCTTGTTTGGTGCAAATCTTCATCATATGGGACATTCAGATCTTTATCCATAAAGATAAAGTTTATTTGTGGCATAATAAGAAGAGTTGAGGGTTTTACAAAGGATTGTTGATTATAAGGATTAGATACGAGATGAATTTGATGTTTTAGTGGAGTCCCACAGCCCACCTCACTACTACAACTTTTTTAATTCCATGGTTATCTTTAATAAGGTTATCTTTAATATTACATCTTTTACACTATTTAATTGTAGCAATCCTTATCTGGGTGAAAAACGTATAAGCGTTGAAAAATGACTGTACTATAATTTTTCAATGAATTAAAAAAACACAAAAGTTATAAAAAAAATATTTATAATAATTAGAAACCCTGAATAATAAACTAATGTAATAAAATAGAAAAATGTTTGAACGTATGAAAATAAAAACAAAATTTAAGTAATATTGCACAACATAATATAATAGGGCGTATAAAAAAAAAATGACCGTTTTATCAAATTCCAGAATACAAAAGTCTGTAAATATCTTAATGCTTTTTATTATTTACCAATACTTAATAATCCCTTTAGAGCATTCTCTAAGCTTGTTTCTAACACTGGACTTCTTCAAAAAAAAGCCTCAGTTCAGTTATTTATTTCAAAGAAGAAACATGACAGTGTCCTACGAAATTCTCGTAATTTTAAGACATTACTGGAAAAAAAATTTCACAGCCGCTGAAGCAACTCGTGAAATTATTAAATATGAAGGGGAAGGTGTCCTTGAAGAGCGCACAGCGCGGCGTTGGTTTGAAAAATTTAGAAGTGGAGAAACGACGTTGGATAGGAAGAAGGGCTCCGGGCGGTCATTAATGGATGTTGAGGTTTTGAAGGAAGCTGTTGAGTTAAATCCGTCCACAAGTACTCGCGAACTTGCCAGGGAGGGTTTCGAAAGATAACAATGGACTATACTTTGAGTATTAATTGTATTTTATATCAAAGAAATAATAATACAAATATTTGTTTCAAAAACGGTCATATAATATATATATATATATATATATATATATATATATATATATATATATATATATATATTAGTCGAGCAGTTTCGTTTAGTATCTTTTTTCCTAATCAGATGACATTAATTATATTTTCAAAGAATACAGCAATGGGTCCTTATTTTTTACAAATTATTTGTTAAAATGTTCCAGAGGAGTCTAACATGTTTGAGATTCATTTGACTCAACTTAAAAGCCAATTTTTTTTATACAGACCTCATCCTCGAGTCCATTTTAACAGAATGCTCAGTTGAATGGGACCTAATGATCATGTAGGGATGGTTCCATCCATTAATCATTTCTTATGTTTTTTGTAATTCATTGTTTCCATTCATTTGAACGTGTTCATTTATCTTTTTAAGAGTAATTGATTTTGGGTATGATTTATCACGTCTTGAAAGCATACTTCTTACTTAATTTCAAAGATAGGAACTATTTTAGGGAAAATATTACATATGACAACAAACAAACTACAATGTGTTTTACGTTCTAAAATTAATATGTTACTATGTTCTATGCATAGAGTACAAAGTAATGTTTTTAACAATTATTGATATTTACACCTTTAAATATTATATACAAGTAAATTTGGGGAAAATTATTACAATAGTATGACAATAACATGTAAAGAACTATTCACTAGTAGCACTTCAATACAAGTTCTACATTAAAAGGTACGAAACATAGCCAAAATGTAGTCAAGTTAAGCTCTTGTTAATTAAGCGAATGAAGAACTTGCAGAAAACGAGTATCGAAACAAAGGCAACCAAAAATTAGCGACTTTTTTATTGTAAAATAGATTACATACACGTAAGTGATTTTGTACAGTTAAAATCGTAAGTTAAAAATAAAGTTTCTTTTTGTGATGTAACTATTCAGTACTCTTTTCGTTTCCATTTTATGTACTCTACTTATTACTTTAAGAAACCAACTACAGTAATTTATATAATATACGTATCTAAGTACATAAAAACTATTGTTTTTATTTCCTGTACTGTATTCCAGAACTGTATTTTTAACTATGGGTCTAAATGGCATTTCTATGTTATGTTCGAAAATCCAAACAAATCGGTAATCCGAACTATGGTCCCAGTTGGTTCGAATTTTATTTCGATCTATTGTATATAATTTTTAATGTAATTATTATACTACTTATATTAACTTTGAAATACATGAGCTTCATTGAAATCTCCGGTTAATCCGACTTTTTGGCCTCCCCCCCCAACCTTTGGTCTCTTAGGGGTCGGATTAGTGAGGTTCTACTGTATTATGATCCTCCTTTCGCATTTAAGAGTACAGTATTTTATTTTAAGAAATGTTTTCTTTAAATTACCAAAGATTTAAAGACATTAAGAGAGATACAAAGAGATTTAAAGAAACAGAAAAAAACAGGTAGCCTAGTATACAGCGTACATACTTCCAAGTGCAAGTTTGAGAATGCATTGAAAATGTTTATTTCCACGAACATTAATGAAATTCTGCGACAAAGAACCCAGAGATACCCCATTGGTCAGATTACACCCCCAACTGCTTCTACTAAATCTGGGGCAGAGTTAGGTGAGATGCTATCAGTCCAAATGGAGATGTCTAGCATCCCTTATCGGATGTCATCATGGCGGGCGTTCCCAGAGATACCGTGTGTTACGGTTGTCGCGACTGACTTCCTCAAATTCGGGGGATCTTGATAACTCAGCCGTTCGCTTTGCTGTAATTAACTTGGCTTTTGTAACAATTCTGGCACAAATAAAATAATGTTGACGGTTAAAATAAGATTTCTGTTATTTCATATTTTTGATGACACAATGTTATTATTATTTGAATAAGTTGTTAAGTTGGAAAGTGGCCAAAATTAATTATGTGCACTGTGGCCATCTCCTAAGCCTCATGCACCCCGTTTGTAAGTTGGGAACTCTTAGGCCAAACTCGTATTTTTAATTTGACGGAAGTCGACGAGAATCACATATGATTTTTCCTACCTATATTGTTCTAATAACAATTTTTAATATGATAAAAAATATATAATACAAAAACTTTCTCATCATCCAAATGCAACAGCGCAATCCCTACCCAGTTCCACTAACACCTATAATCCTCCTCGCAGGTTATAAAGGTATTAGCCACTTGTTCTATTATAAAATTCTTCATGGAGTCCTGGTAATGGCCAACTTTTAACTCACTCTAGTGTGATTGTATTATAGTGCTCTCACTTCTCGGTTCTAATTAAACTTGGCTTGTCCCTCTATAAATGATGGTACAAGTCTAGTTGGAGAATCTCTCAGATGTGTTTATATTGTTAATAAAGTTTCATTGTATTTTCAACTTTTAATTTTATTTTTATTTTTACAGTTATTGTTGTTTTTATATCTATGTTATTATTTTATTTTGTTTTTTGTATGTAATTTATTTTATTGATTTTTCTTTACTTTATATAGGGTAAAACAGACAGTTATTGACACCGTTAAGGAAATATTGATTCTATAATTATAGAAAGAACAGTCCCATAAAGTTGAAATTTACAGTAATTGTCCCTTAACTAAACTTTTAAGCTAAACAAGAAAGTTCACACTAAACACTTTATTACAAGAATGTATTTTACAAGATAGTGACTATAACTAATGCAAAATCAGCAATTGACACCCTAAGGATATCTTATAAAATACGGACTGAATTGAAAGTATTGTAACACTCCTGAGTGGTAAGGTTCAAAAGGAATTTTCTCATTTATTTTTTGGTAATGAATCTCTTATTTTTTAATTTCCAAGTTGATGTGTTAATAACTATTTGAGGTGTCAATAATTGTCTGGTTTACCTTAATGTTTGAGGTTGTATTACGTATAGTGTGAATGGACCCATTAAGCCATCCATGTTAGGTACTTATTTCTCACTTTGAGGCATATTGTGATACATTCTCAAGTGAAGGAGATAATGAAAAAAAATCCTTGTAATATAATTCTCACTTTTCTTTTAAACAGTGATTAGGTATATATATATATATATATATATATATATATATATATATATATATATATATATATATATATATATAGATAGATAGATAGATAGATAGATAGATAGATAGATAGATATTTTTTTTTATCGTAATAAAAATATTTTCTTGTAAATGTTTTTTCTATAGTAACTACGCAAAATTTCCTTTAGATCTACATTAGAAAGATCTTTGTAAATACAAGGAAAACAATATTTACCTCAACTTTATTTACACCATGGTTCATAACATGGTAGGTGGGAATAAAGTTAGATATGTCCTTAAAATGAATTGGTCTTGGTGAATAATCAGATAATTATAAATAATCTTTGAATTGCTTCAGTAAATTGAATTTTCTTCACAATAATTAATTTTCCGCTATTTTGGTGACACTGATTTCAATTCAAAATTATTTTTTAAATAACTGGATTTAATGTAAAAATCTTTTCTTTTTTTTTAAAAAAACTATTTATTGATATTTACAACTGTATACAATGAGTAAACATGAGGAACTTATTACAATGACATGTCAATAACATGTAAAGAACAACTCTCTAATAGCATTTTAATAATACTTCTTAATTAGAAGGTCTCTCGGCTATCTTCTTTTCAGACACTTCGGAGGATTATCGGAAATTGAGTGTGAAGTTGATTCGAGTTGTTATGAGTCTACAATGAAAGAATAGGTATCTGGTTTGAGATAAAACAGTAATATATGGAATACCACGGTCATTGTGGACTGGTTCCTTTGTGACATAGTTAGGGGCTTCATGAATTCTGCCAACTATATCAGATTGAATAGACATGGTATAGGCCTGATAATGTTCTTGTGAATGAATCTTTTCTCAATAATTTACATATCAGACTATTTGTCAAGTTCAACGATCAGTCAAAAACAACGAGTAGATTCTTGTGTTTCTAGTTGAGATAAAATCAAAGATAGTGTATCTTTTCAACAGTAATCAGCAATACTTCATTAAAGGATAGGAAAGAGCAGTATGTGGTTGGTTTTCGAAGAAGAGTAGAAGTTAGAAGGGTTTGTGATCATTTATCTTAAATCTTCCTTAAATATCAATACTAAAACAATTAGATGGAAACTTCTCGAGGCATATGATAGTAGTCATAATTCGTTCCATTATGACCTAGAGCATATGGAACATAGTGATGTTTCTACTTTATTTATGACATGATTAGGAGTATTGAGGATTTTACGGAGGATTTTGGATTGTAAGGATTGGATACGAGAAGAGTTGAAACAGTAAAAATCAAAAGAAAAAATACTGCCCTCAATAGTTGCAAGTTTAGATTTACCAACTTATTCCCTGTGACTACCGATATATATATATATATATATATATATATATATATATATATATATATATATAATACATAAAAGTATCTAATTTTAATAAAACTACTTTAATTGAAGTAGAGAAATAATTTAAAATGTTATGTACTTTAGCCAAATTAGAGAGATCTTTTAGGAGAAAGGCATAGATTTCACCTGGCGATTGTCCCGATCGCAAAGCCATTAAATTACTAATGAGACGGGTGGTATCAAGTTTCAAAGTTGAGAATTGAAGATCATTAAATAAAGTTACTTGCAACTTGAGACGATAATCAGGGAACTTTAATTGATACAATGATACTTGATCGTCTACCGATAGAAAGTTAGAAGGTTCTCATTGTATTGATAAATTTCTATTATTAAAATGTAATGATGTAGTGGATTTAAATTTTTTTTTTAAATATTAAGTTCAAATCGGAAATATTTTTATGTAAAATATTTTTGTTAATAATATCAATTATCAACATCAACCATCAATCATCAATAGAGTCAGATGACCAGCCGATAGACCAGCTTGGCAAGCGATCTAAGATAAAGTTCATGTCTTTGGAGGGCAGTAGCACCGAGTATAATAATATTAATAAGATGTGCTCAGTGATGTCAAAATCTTACAGAAATCAAGGGGAATGAGGATAGTGCTTTTTATGATTGTCCATTGGTAAGTTGCTGATTTGGTGAGTGTGTTTTATAACATAATTAGGCTACTTTGAGTTTGAACAGAAAATATAACGTTTTTTTTTTTAGATACGGGAGTATCAAAAAAAGCTAAACCCACTGACATATGTTTTGTTATATCTTTGGTTATTTGCCAAAAGTTGATATGCCAAATTTCACCATTTTATACTTTACTGATCATGATATGTTTTATAGTTGTATTTTTCTATGACGACAAATCAACTTTTGGCATATACCATCAAATACCATTTCTTAACTCATATATTTTTATTATCAGGTTTTATTTTATTATTATTATTATATTATTTTATCAAGACAAGAGACTTACCTGGAACCCTCATACAAGATTGAAATGACAAGAAGCTGCACGTCGATTTCGACTGCTACATCACTTACTTGGCAAACGTTCACTACAAAAACTCATCTATATGACGATTAAAGATGATAATTATGGACTATGGATATGAATTAACGCAGAGCGGCGCATTAAACTCGAAATGATAGCTATATAATACAATCTTGAAGTAAGGTTTTAGGATAACGAACCCACATTATATATATCCCTGAGAAACGATAGGCCTGCGCCTCGATAGGTACCGCAAGATATTGAAAAGTTAGAATAACCCTCTTAAGACCCATTATCAAATTTCTCTAATTAAGAGGTAACTCGGAAACGTTGTAATATAGTATGTGATTATGTAAACTAAAGCAGATTAGGGTCGAACATATTGTAGTAGTTTGAGGAGAGCATGCATAGATTACAACCCCAAGCTCTAGTAGTTGCTACATAAGTTCATGTAATTTAATATTCAAGGGACACTTTGGCTTGTAAACTAACCACACCCGAATCTCCTGGGGCCCTAGTTACTGTGTAGGAACCAGCGGAACTATAGTAACATATAAAATCATTATTATTAAAAAAATGTATGGGTTATGACGCTAAAAGCATTAGCTGGAAAATTATATATATATATATATATATATATATATATATATATATATATATATATATATATATATATACAACTGAATAGCATAACTATAGATATGATACTTTGTCACTGATACCAGTTCGTAGCAGGTAACTAGAGTGTGACAAACATGAAATATAGCTAATTCGAATCACAACTTGGAACTTCTGTATAAATATTGGACCTTTGTACTATTTCCATTATGCTAGAACATTTTGTAAAATGATCAACGAAAATATAATTTAATAATTAGTCTTCAAAAGTTAGAATATATATCGTCACTACGAATGCAAAGTATCGAATGTAAAAATATGCGGTTTTTTGCATACGATCTTTAGCGATTCTTTACATTGATTTATCATATTCAAATAGTTTGTATAATCGACCCTTTGACAGGGTTATTCCTTCTTTTTACAGAGTGAATTTAGATTTGCGAATTCGCTAAAACATATATTAGTCCTGAAGCAATTGATGAACTAATACAAAAAAATGTGTTTTCTCACATTCGATACTTTGCATTTGTATGAACGATATATATATATATATATATATATATATATATATATATATATATATATATATATATATATTAACATTATCACTTTGACTTTAATTAAGTTGAATCAAACCTAAAAACTTAAATATTATGGACATGGGACAATGTACAAATGAATAGACAAGTGACAACAGGTATCAAATAATTCCGCTAAAGATTACACAGGCCACCGATGAAAGATGATTGCACAGGCCAAGATGATGAAGAGTTCTAATGTGCTACAGCAAATATAGAGCCTAAACTTTTTACTCAGATTGAGCTTAACGACTTAGTTAGAGATCTTGGGTTAACAAAAGAAAAAGCGGAATTGCTTGGTTCTAGACTGAAAGAAAAGAACTTGTTGGCAGTTGGAATTAGTATATATGTGTATAGGAAGAGAGAGCAGCAGTTTTCGAAATTTTTTGAACAAGTAGGTGATTTAGTGAACTGATCAGACATTCCAGGTCTGATCAAAGAGTTTGGTGTTGAATAAAAAAAAGAAGACTGGAGGCTGTTTATTGATTCTTCCAAATCTAGTTCAAAAGCTGTTTTATTACACAATAGTAACACTTATGCATCTATACCTGTTGGTCATTCTGTACATATGAAAGAGAGCTATGAAAACCTAGAAATAGTGTTGAATAAAATTAGCTATTCAGCTCATGGTTGGATGATAAGTGGTGACTTGAAAGTAACATGCATGCTTCTTGGTCAGCAAGGCGGTTTTACTAAATTTCCATGTTCTTTGTGTGAATGGGACAGTAGAGCAAGGGATCAACATTGGTGCAGAAAGAACTGGGCTGTGAGGGAGTCTTTAAAACCCGGCGAGAAGAACATTCTCCGCAAAAAACTTGTAGATCCTAAAAACATTCTCTTACCACCTCTACATATAAAGTTAGGCCTCATGAAATAGTTATATTATGCTTTATATTTATATGAAACAGTTATATATGCTTTTTTTAAATTATATAAAAAAAGCAAATTTCTCAAAAACTATGGGTGATACAAAAAAACTAAGATCAGATTTGGATTCAGCACACAAAAATCTATAAAAATCAGCTATTAAAGTAAAAATGTTTCCAAAAACATTTTTTTTGTTGGCCTGTGTTACCTATAGTTCCAAACAAAATTCAATGACAGAATTTTGACCTCAGATACAATAAAATAACAAGCAATACCATCTTTGAATATCCACAATTTATCACCATAAAATAATTTGGCAATTTTTTTGTTTTCCAAATCCGATTACTAATTTGGAAGAAAAATATCTATATTCCTTTAGCGTTGATAAGTTTACTTAATAAAATTAGAATTGGTCATACAAAAATTTTACAGAATCAAACTCATTATTATTTTTTTGTTTTTTTTAAAAAATATATCAATAGGGTGCTGTTATGTTATTGAATAATGTATTTGACTAGGTCTGACATCAGTTTCTTTTCCTTTATCTTACTACATTTATCTTCAACCTTCCTCTTTCACCGAAATAAACGTGTTTCGTTTGCTCAGGAATTTCCACAATTTTACTTGCTTCAGAAGCAGTACTCCATGATTCAAAATTGGTAAACACTGATACCCTGAATACTAGTAACAATTATGACAGGACAATGCTTCTAAATCATGGAAATCCTACACGGCTTCAAAGAATTTTTAAAGCTAATCAGCTCGTAGAAATTTAGTTGATTTTTTTTTATTTATGAACAAAAATAATTAATACTTGCTTAAATATACCAATATTCCCTTATTTAATTTATTTACATTCCCTTATTTGATTGATTAACTATAAATAACCTTTTTACAAACTAATATTTGAAATTTTTTTTTCTATCTTATAACGTAACATGTGATATTCATATGTTAAGGTTATAGGAAAAGTTGAGTTGTCACCTCTCCCACTATAGCCGAGTGTTCTAAACCATGAATCTCGAGCTTTGTAATCTAAAATGTCGGTCTTTTCAATCCATACCCGACGTGGGGGACATTTTTTTTTTCACATTAGTGAAACAAAAATAATTAATATACTTTTCTGGATGACAAATGTAATTTTCTTTCGTTTTAGCCCTATAAAAAAAAAATATATAAAAAATAATAAATTTAAAAAATGTATGATATTGTTTAATGATATTTATTGGTTTACGATAATATTATTTTTTTACTCTATTAATTCATATTTTTACAGCCCGATTTTAAATTTTTCCCCATAGGCCAGATTAATGTTATTAAAAAAATCCGTTAATCGAGGGTTTCCTTTTTTTGACTTATCATGTCACCAGAGCCCGCCTTTATAAGCAAGAAATACGCTGATGATTCTTTCATCGACTCACATGAAGATCGGCCCTCCCCTAACGACGTCAGTATATCTTCCACGTAACTGAGGCTTCTTTTTCCTCTTCTGATACTAAGAATATTATTCCCTTTTTTCGGATTGGCATTTTTTTTCGGATCGGAATGAAAAAGCATTAACTGATGAATGGTGCATACATAGAAATTCACATACATAATACATATATGCCCAAACAGATCTCAATAGAGAACAATATTTTCATAAATCGTGCTTTCAATTGACCAAACCCTAAAAATCTACCATCTTCATAAAAATATTAACGCGGTTCCCATATCACTGTATTTTTATTAAATTAAAACACCAGTTAAAATCATTTGACAACTTAGACACTCACAGGGAACATTAAGGTCATACATAGGCTTCACTGAATGAACAAAATGAATTTGCTTATTTTAATTTTTTTTTTTTTTGCATCCTCAATATGTCAATTCACATCAACTACTGCGTGATACATGTTCTAAAAATCCTCTGTCATAAATATGTCTCATTTTGCAGTACCAAGTTAAAAGTATTATTCCTCATGTTCCGTGGTTAATACTTCATTTATTCCCTCATTCAGAATTCTTTATCCTCACAGCCAACTTCATACATAATGACAGCTTTAACTCATAAGTCATATGAAATTTTCTGTGAAACCAAAGTCCTAATTTCTTTCCATACAGCATCATTTAAACGTTCATTTGTTTTATTTTATTTGTACTATTATCTACATCTTATATTCGACTTTTAATGAATATGTACTGTATTTTGTACAGGAAAAAAAAAGTACTTACAATTATACAAAGATTTAACTGCAAAAACAATTCACATCAACATGAATAAGACATTTCATTTAATTTAAAAAATATATATATACATATGCGAAGTTTTTTTCAATAACTACTCCATATCTTTATTCAATATATGAATTACACTATAATAAATATCATTGAACTGTTTTTCTTTGTAAATTTATCAATAATTCTGCAGAGTCAGTTTAGGTAGGAGAACTTTGTTCAGGAATTTCGCCTTAAGTATTGAAAAGATAAGCAGTGCAATAAAATTGTACAGTACACATTGCATAGTTTAGAATTAGTAAACGAATCAAGATGGAGTACTTAAATTTTACCCTCCGCCGCACATCCTGCCCTCCTGTTTATATCAATAATATTCCTCTACCCATTGCTGTTACAGTCGGTAACTTGGCTTCTACTGAGACAAAACCTTCTCACATGGCTTAATGGCAAGAACTTAGCAGATGGTTCATCCAATTGTAAATACTACTAAATAGGAGTTATCATCTTTCCGTTTAAAACAAACTTCTCGTATACAATCTATCATTGAACCAATTTGGACCTATAGATTTTTACCGTTGGGGAGAGCAAAGCAATCGAATATCAAGCACATTCAACCCTTCCAAACTAAGCCCTTTACTTCATACTGTTGTTAATGCTCCATAAAAACATTTTCAGTCACCGTAACTACCTGCTTCATTCATTATCCAGTTCCACACATTCTTACAACCCTCCGTTTATAAGATTAAAACGGCAACGGCCCCGAGACCTATTGTAATACGTATATATTTTACTGAAGTTCTGGCAACGGCCAGCTACTCGACTCAACTCCTGAGCGACTGTGATATAGAGCTCCCTTTCAGTCTCCATTGATTTTGACATTAGTGACGCGGCTGAGAGAACAGCGTTGGGATTACTTTGGGCCTGGCTTGCCCTCCCTTAAATGGGAAGACAAGTTAGGTTCGGGGTCTCCATCTGAGTTGTTTGCTTATATTGTATAAATAGTTTGATTCTCCTATTTTTGATTTTTTTATGTATATTTTTCTCTAATCACTACTTTTCTATATTTTTAAAAATTCAATTTAATTGTACATAAATATTATGCATTGCCTTGTAATATGTATTCCATAAAACAGTAGTTATTCAAAAAAAACAAAACTTTTCGCATTATCATTTTTAATGGTAACAAATTTAAATAAACAATAAGTTCGCAAAAACTTAATTGGTTATCTTTAGGTTGTATCACTAAATAAACAATAATATTAACATAATAACACTTATTCAAGAGAATGAATGATATTTTTTTCCCTTGTCTATGTTGCATATTTTAACAATCTATATTATTATTGAACTATTGTAAATTTTATAAAATATAACTTTGTTAATATCCTTATAAAATTATTATTATTATTGCTTCATTGTTGAAGAAATTGAGGCTACCGAAAACAACGGACGTAATATAGAGTTACGGAGGTTTTGAATTACACGGCTGTTGGACAAAGCAAGCAACTGTAAATGTGCAGTTTCGCATTACCATGTCTAAATGGCCAACCCTATTAATTAAAATTACTATTAATTAATTATATGAACTGAAAGACTGTGTTTAACCTGAATAATTATTACTCTGATGTAGGATTGGTAATTGTATACTATACGGCTGTTACAAAAACAATCATGTCACGAAAGCACTCTTTAATTAAATTAATATTTGTTTTTATGTAAATAAAGTGATAGGAGATATTATAAAAAATACATTATCCCCTAATGGAAGTGGTTTGGCTTGCGTGTTGCACGCACTAGGCATATGTAGCAGGACCTCTTGGATTGGACAGTCGTCTTTTGATGAACAGATTTATCGGAAAAAAATTGTTTTGTTTTTTAAAATAATTCTTATTAATTTTGTCAATTATTAAAATATTAATATTAAAAAGTCAGATTAACCGGGGATTTCAATGTTTAGTTGAAATTATTTGGTTATGTTTGCTTACTTAAAAGTGTATATGTTTATTATTACCAGAATACTAATATGTTTGTAAAGGAGTGATTTAGCCAGTTATTTATTTATATGCATTGGCAACAATAACACTGTATTATGTTTATTTTATAGCAAACTAATTCATTTTTAAAATATTTCATAATAAATTATGCTATTAACGTCATTTTTCAGGACGTATAGAGCAAAAACTGTTTTAAAAAAACACAATTTCGGTCACTTTTTGAGAGAATCCCAACATTTTTTGAAAGCCTACACCTTTCTCCCCGTTTAAGCCGCAAAGCTTATTTTCTGCTCAAATTAAAGAAAATTTAGTCTAGTTTAATTTTACCTTAATCAACCGTGTAGCAGATATATTGGAAAAGTAGAAACATTTGAAATTTTTGAAGCTTTGATGATCTCAATTAGGGTCAGGAATCAGCGGTGGGGCTTCAAGATCAAAAACTTGGATTTTCGTACAAAAGCACCACACTAACAACACATCGAAAAATCAAAAGTCCATGACCATATGCATTCCAAAATGTACAATTTTATTGGACTTCCGCGTCCGATTACTCAAAGAGTCGTACTAGCTGGAGTCGGATCAAGGAGGTTCTACTGTAATCATATTTTACATAAAATATACATGTAATCCATATCATAAAAATGGAAAACTGGATATCATTTTCTTTTCGGCTAGATATGATTATAATCGAAATGTATTTTTAAAAAATCAACTACAATACAAGTACGACAATAGTTTCTTCCATTTTATTCATTTACCCTGACTATGGTTGCTTATGTGTGGTTTATGGTTTGCCTCTCGACGGTTGAGGACAGATTGAACCGAATCATGAACAGCTTTGCTAGGTCTTTAGCTTCGATATCCCCTTTTTCTCACCTCTATTCCGAATTAAGTTGGCTTTATCCCACAGTACGTTGAAAATACTGGACAATACCAGACTTGGAACATTTCTTTACCAAATTATTAATAACCTTCATCCTTCCTAAATTTACAATATGCTACGGTTCAGATCTACTTTCAATTCAATGCACATAAGCTCCCGTCTTTCTGACCTATGTACCACATTCCTCTCTTCCGATCAACCAACCTCTTAAATTCTGTTCCTCCTCATATCAGACGAGCAAAATCTCTTTAAATGCCTCGATTTTCAGTACCTCATTCTCATCCAAGATTATATTCCACAAAATAAAAAACGTTTTTACTTTGAACATGTCATTTAGATACTTTTATTGCATTTTTTGTGCTATACTGAACATTTTAGCATAAAAACTTATTTTTACGTATTTTGTAGAGTGTTCTGCTATTTCTTTTTATATATCTTAAAGTACGTATTTATATATATATTATCTTCACTATTATTATTTATTCTTTACTTTTTTAATATGTTTCTGATCAGATTTTATAATATTGATTTCTGTGCTTATTTGTTTTTCTTATGGTTCTTTGTCCCAGAATAAAATTATTATTAAATTCCATTCTATCACCTTCTGCCCAAAACATTTCCAAATTACTTATTGTTATAATATTATAATTTATAATGTTTCAATAAGGTACCGCATGCTCGGAAACAATAACTTGAGTTTACCGACCTCATTGAAACCTAGCGTGCTACGGTCTTCGTGCAACGCCAGGAGGTGTAAAACGCCCAGACAGTAAACAACTTTAAGGGAAAATACCTTCGGCATAAAGCCGGTTTCATTTTCTTAGAGAGTCTTATTCTATTCAATAATTTTTTGTGTCTTTAGTGTAAAAAAATACTTGTTTCGGCCACGGCTAATATGAGAAAACTAATTACTATTACCGTTAATTTTGATATTTTCTCAAACAAAATAACCTTCTGGGCATATTTTTTTTGAGGCTGGTAACAGACTGTGAGACAAGTGTAAAACATGAAATAGCTTTTGACATAATGAACGTGGAAATGAATTAATAGTGTTAAGATTTTAAAACAATTTTAATTCAACCAAACTGCTATAGAATGAGGGGACCAAAGCAAGTATATTGCATATCAGAAAAGGAACGGAATACAAAATCAAAATATGAAATTTTCTTCAAACTGAATGTCGATCTGGTACACTATTCGAGTTCCTTTGTTAATAGCTGTTTTCAGCTTAATGGAACAAAATCCATTGTTTTATGCCTGTTTTTTCTTAAATATGGATAGATAGATAGATAGAAAATAAATTTTATTCTAAGACAAAGTCCCTTAAGAATAATGATAAATAAATTATAAAAATTAAATCACATCTCGCCAAAATATTTTAAATAAAATAATGACATAAGATAATATAAAGTCAATACAAGTTTATGATGAAATAATTTAAAGAAAAAAATTCTATAAACAAAATATATAAAAAAAACACACATATATAAACACAAAACCATATATACATTCAGTAAAGGAAAAATATTACATACTAAGTTGATTTAAAGATGAAGTTTCTGAATTTACACATAGTAAGGTATGAAGAAAAATAATATTTGTTGAGAGGGAGCAGAGAGAATGATAAAGAAAAAATAAAAATGAAAAAATATTAACAGTGAAAACATTATCATAAGAAGAATTAAACATTTTTTTATTTAATATGCTGATATAAAATTCGTTATAAAGCATCCATATGATTAAATAGCATCCGTCTGGAGGGAGATAAGGTGTTGGAAGAGTTTCCGAAGAATTTCCGAGGGAAGATGCGTTATGAATAGAGGGAGGAAGAGAATTTCAAAGAATAGCGGAACAGACAAGAAAGGAACGTTGGAATACAGTTACTCTTATATTGCAGATCTGTATTGAGCTCTACTAACATCCATTTTACTATTTTTATTTATTACGTTCGCAAATTTTTCGCAGTATTTTATGTTTAGACGAGTATTTACATACACTGTGCATGCAATGTACTTATAAATTCATAAATGAAAAGTTATCTGAATAAAACTTTCAAAATTACTTAATAAGACACTAAAATAGTAGAGTAATAAATAATGAAATAAATACGTTGCGTGATGAAAAAATCAATAAATAAATATAATTAAAAAAAAATATTTTAACAAATCACGAAAAAAATTATATTAAATAAATAACAAACAAGCATAGAAATAATCATGCTCAGCAACTAAAAACAAACTATCGTTGAAATTAAGCTAGTGACATTTTTGAAATCAAAATCGAAATAAAAAAACAATAGTGACATACACATTAATAGAGTTTTTGGAAAAATATGTTCACATTTGATTAGCAATTTAAATCAATTTAAAATAAATGAATAAAATGTTAGTAACAGAATATTTATTTTATTTTTTAAAGGAATTTCGATCAATGATAGTGTGGATAAACTTTGTTATAAAATTTCATGAAATACAATTGTTTTATTGTTAAATAATTATAATAATGATAACAAATCAGATGGTGTAATTCAACATATATAATGAGTAGAATAAATGATAAATTAATTTATATGTAGTATAATAGCCTAATAGCTTTCTTATTTAATTAATAAATAATTAAATTATGAGTTACAAAATAAATTAAGAAATATTGTAAAAGGATACATCTTATTTGTACTATTATAATGTATATACCATAAACATTCATGTTTTACATTTGCTCGGAAGATTGAAGATCCAGGAGGTAAAGAAATAGATGATGTTTAAAGGAAGTAAGAGTGGTGCTTTTTGGTATTGATAAGGGCAATTAATTCCATAAAGAGGAAGCGCGGATAATAAAGGATTTTTCGAAGGATGCAGTTAGATTGTAGGAGTGTACAGGTTGATGGGTTGGGTTCTAGTATTTAAGAGGTGGATGGAGGAGCGCAGGGTAAGGAGGTCATGAATATAGGAGGGTTTTTTAGTTTTCAAGGATTAAAATATGAGTGCACCTATTAAGCAATGACGTCAGAAACTGGGGTAAAGCCAACCAATTTCAGAATACCTGTGAGATATGTGAGAACGTCTAGAAATCCCAAAAATAAATCCAATAAAACAGTTCATTAATCTTTTACATCTCATTTAAAGCTCACTAGACAGTCCTCCATATACTATCCATCCATAGTCAAAGTTGGGAAAAGCAAGAGACTAGATATATTCTTACACGACAATAGCATTGACGTTGCCCTAATCACCGAGACCCACTTGACGCCTACCTCTTATTTCCACATCCAAGACTACATCACTTACAGATCCGACCATCCCGACAAAACAGCCCACGGTGGTACATATACCCTTATCCATAGATCACTTACCCACACCCTGATTCTTTCCTCTCCAACTGACACCATTCAGTCTACTGCACTAATCCCATCCTCCCATTCATTATCCTTACTATTTCAGCTGTATATTGTCCTCCAGGAAATAGCCTTTCCCATAATATTCTGCAATCCTTATTCCAATCCTTTGGGCAGCGCTTCATTGCAGGTGGGGACTATAACGCTAAACACCAGCGACGGGGCTGTAAAACATCAAATTCCCGAGGTAGTGTTCATTCCCGTGTATCATTCTTAAACAATTACCCTATCCTTTCACCCAACAATCCTTCCTACTGGCCTACATTCCTAAGAAAACGCCCAGATATTCTCGACATATTCGTCAACTCTCAAATAACTACTTCCCGAACTTCAATAAATTCCTCAGATGACTTTTCCTCAGATCATAGCCCAGTTTTGCTTACATTACATTCTACTCCTATTATCAAACCTTCTTCCGTCTTAATAACTGGACGAGTAGACTGGGAAAAATTCCGTTCGGCTTTAGAAAATCAAATAGACTTAAAAACACCACTAAAACATGTCAACAAATAGATGTGGCAATAGAACATCTTACTAAATCGATACAAACCAGCATAACAGAAAATACCTCACAAAATAGAATGATACGTGCAGAAGCCATGGTCTTACCTCAATATATTCTGGCTTTATTAGTGGAAAAACGTCGAGCTTGAGCCAAATGGTATAGAACTCGATATCCATCTGAAAAAACCAATTATACCAAATTAACTAACAAACTTAAATCAGAACTCAAAAAACTAAAATTTGAAACTTTACTGAAACAAACTGAACATATATCTGTTTTCGACAAATCCAAATGAACCACGATCAAAAGACTTTTAAAATTTAAAACCTTCAACCTTTCCTTACTCCAGCTCAAACCTGGACCAAATCTGATTTACAGAAATCGCAGGTATTTGGTGAACAATTGCATAATCCTTTTAAACCTCATTCTGATATCCTAATTATACTACATAAGTTTAATAGCTTTCTGAAAATGTGTATGCTTAGTATACTGTATGTTTTATATATTGGAATCGAAAAATCAATATTGCTAGATAACAATGATATAAAAAATTATAATTTCAAGAATTCTGAACTTCCCGAATATTTATTAAATTAAATTGTTAGAAAAATTGAAAAGAGTATGATTCTTTTGTAATAAAGGAGGGGGTGGAAATAACAGAAGAGTTGGAAACCAGTAAAATGAAAACATGTGAAACTCAAATTTATATACATTTTTATGTCTTAGATAATTTTTAGTTGCTGTACAGACTTTAGGAGGTTCAAGGATATATCCAGGCTAGTTAAAAATTAAAGGTGTTGGATATCATTTATTTATACTAAAGGGAAAGAGTTCGCTGGGAACGAGTTTCTAAAAGCTAACCTCTTGGAAAAGAAAAAGTTTAATTTTTTTTTTTCATTAGTTAATAGACATCCAATTTTTCAAAATTAATTATAAGTATAATTTCAATCAGGGAACATTTATTAAACAATTTTTTTCTACAAAATGTAGTTGCTGAATGAAACAAAGATAATGTCGACTAAACAATTAAACTGCTTAATAATTATTATATCGTTATTATCTAATTGTAAGTTAAATTGTTTGCCAAGTGATAGATTGAAACTGAGAAGGCCCAGGCGAAAAGTAAAGTATTTGACAAAATTCTGAGAGATAGTGTAATAATTACGGTTATACGAACTTTGCAATTAGGATTTGAAATTTTTAAATGCAGCTGCAAGCTCAAATTATGCAAAAAAAAAAAAAAAAAAAAGGTTTATTAGTTACGCAGATAACAATTTATTTCATGGAATAGAGGTCGAAATAGGAACCTTCCGAAATGTCAAGTAATTCTATTTTTCTCTAATGTACAAGTTGATCATGTGGTTCAAAAACATACAAACCCGAGGTTGTAAAAACATACGTTATATGACGTCTTTTGACAAGGGAATTGTTTAAACTTAAAGGAGTAAAGTATGACTAACAAGGACAAAGGAAAAAGAAGTATTTTACGAAATTTTCGTTAAAAAAAAAATTAACATTTAAGGATATATGACATGTATTTGAAATCATTAATAACACATTTACTAGATGTATATATATTTGTATATATGTAAATTTCAATAAATGAGGAGGAAAAAAAAAAAAAAGTCCTCGTTAGACCGGTCTGTCACCAAACATAGCCTAATTTAAGAAATCCGTCGGTTTCCTAATAACTATTAAAACAAATTATGCATTTGAGGAGGTGAGATGCAAAACTCGTTCGTTCCATTTTTTTTTGAAACATTTGATATTAATTATTTTTTATAAAGATAATATACATAAAGATATTTATTGATAAATATATAAAGATAGTTAATATCTTTTAGAATCCACTGACATCTCAATTAAAAAAAAAAAAAAATGGAACGAACGAGTTTTGCACCTCATCTCCTCATTTATTTAAATTATTTAGAATACACTTTACAATTACGCATTAATTTATTTGTTTACAGATGCGTTTTATGTTTTTTCTTGTCTATCTTTTCCGAGTTGCAATATCACGTATGTGTACATAGATACATTACATGTAGAACAATGGCTCTATTACAAACATTACCACATGATCAAACCATTCACACACATTCATACAAGTCAGAAGTGTGTATGATCACTGTAAATTTGACAGTAAATCAGAAAAAGATATTTTAATAATAGTACTAGCAACCTGTCTAAACTTCTGCTAACTGCACATACCTTTATATACCTTATATGACATACGTAATAAAGTTTCAAATTAAAAAAAAAAAAATTATCTGATAGTTTTAAAATTTATAAAATGATAGTTCCAAATATAGTAATCTCTTATTATGTATGTAATTCTCGTTTTAAAAATCAGGAAAATTAATTAATATGTATATAAATACACTTCTACGAACTCGTGTTAAAGTTTTCCATTCAGGTTTTTTTGTTGTAAATTTTGTTTTCTGGATTTGGTAGGAAATGGCTCATTTTTGTCTTTTGGAATTTTATCCAGGTCAAACCTATCAAGCGATTAAGTTCAGTGCGTAAGAACTGAACACTTAGCTCTAGAAGCCGTGCTCGAGTCCGGTTAAGAGCAGAAAATTTGATTCCTGTTATTTCGGCTGTTGATCGACTTCGGGGTCTAGATACCCTCCTGGGACACACTCAACCTATATAAAGTGGATACCCTTGATTGGAGGAACAAACTGGCGGTTGAGCTTTGTTACTGACTGCATTACCTCTTCTAAAATCTTTGGTCTCAAAACGATGCTTCCATACCAAGTATTGAACTCTGTACCTTTATAGATTTATAGAAGCAGGTTTATATGTGGTACATGGTCTAATCAGTATGAGGGAGAGAATCACTCATGCATGAAAATATGAATAATTATATGTATATAAATAAAAGTTATAGGAACAGATCTGTTATCCAGCTTGCTTCTGAGAATATTCCATATGTCAGTTGAGGCCATGTTTTGTATCAGAATAATTATGTCATGGAATTGTCCATAAAGGGTTTTTATATGTTAGTTTACTGTGAGTATATGTAAATCTGAATCAATTGCATACTCTGTGATGGAATATTTCTGCTCTGTTTTAGTTTCGACAGTTTTTGTCATATTTATTATAAGTTTTTATAATCTAGCAGTAAATAAATTTAATTTACGTTTTATCACTCAAAGGAATTCGATAAAGAATGCTTCAACTTCTACCCTCAAGGACTGCCTATACTTGACCTCACTCGACAAAATCTTTCAATAAAATCGAATATACTTTCTTTGACATTGATAGAACTTTATCTGAAGCCATTTCAAAGAACTTTTTGACGATACCCTCCTTATGACGATACCTTTTACTCAGGAATTCTCGGAACTTTCTTGTCAACCCTCTTTCCTCTACACAAAAGTCCAGCATAAGGACTTTTCCATAAGAAACTAAAAGTAAATGCTGGTTGTATTATAGTGTTTTTTATCAAATATAACAGATCAGATACGCCTGACAGATTATACAAATTTCAAATCTATACTATATATAAAAAGATAGGCCATTTTGCGTGTGAAAATTGCTGGACCAATCTTTACCAAATTTTAACTAAATCATCTTATATTCAATTAAATTATTAAAAAAGATTTAAATATATGGTGCGACATGTGGAACCCAGTGAAGTTTGAAGATCGACCATTATGCAGTTAGCACCATTCTGTAATAGGGTTTACAGAATGAACCCATTTAATTTTAATTAAGTAATTTTAATTACTTCATCTTTATAGTTCTGGAAAGGTGCAGCAATAATGAAATTTTAAATAATAAAAATTAATTGTGTAATCTGGAATGGCAGAAAAGAGGTTTGTAATACAATGTTACAAGGTTAGAAATTGAAATCCAACCAGATGAAATCAATAAAATTATTGTTGCCGAATAAAAATTATAACTAAATCAAAATTTTGATCCTTATTGATAATGTGTGCAAAAATTCGTAGGCCTTCATTTATTTCATTGTCAACACCGACAATACAGTCCATTACCCGCAAGTTTTTAATAGCCTATATCCATCTAGATTACAAACTCTTAGATTTAAGTTCGAAATTTGCTGTCTAATTATGCTTTTACGTAATATTCAACCCACTAATCAGTGTAATTTTAACTGGTCCAAATTACTGCTATACATGAACATATTATTAAAGAAATAATGCTCAATATTATAGTTCAATACAAGGTTTTTATCGATAAACTCATAAAATTTAAAACTATTATTAGTTAAAATTAGCTATGTTCTTTTCTTATGAGAGCGGGCGAAGCCGCGGTGGGGGGTTGCTAGTATAAAATAAAACTAAATTTCTTATTACATTCGTCCTAAACTCATAAAAATGTTTATAACAAGTTTATTATTAATACTAAACATAATAACATTTTGTGGATTAAAACTTGCTGTGTTACACTACTTATTACCCATAACTTGTTCGATTTTTTCCTAAAACTTATTACGTACACAATCCCCTATCAAATAATAAGATGGCCGAAAAAAAATTCTCTTATTTGGGCCAAGCGAAAAAAGTTCTCATCTAAAGGTCTTTCATTAAACTCGGATCTTTAGAGGCAAGCCTTTTCATGAAATAAAAAGCATAATTATCATACAAATTAAAAAATGTATAAGATATCAATGTCTATCATACACGGTGCCACCATCATATTTCAAAAATCGCTTTCCATTAAGTTAAGGAGCATATCCTATGTTGTGAATCTCGAAAAGCACTTACTTAAAAATGCCATGTTGTAGCAGACATTATTTTCACAGTAAACACACATCAAAGGAGCCTTTTAAGATACGAAAAAAGTAAAACTAATTTACTCATTAAACCGAAATGAACTAGAATTTAAACCAAACAAAGTACATTTATAATTGAATCGTAGAATTTCAAAACCAAAACCGGATCAGGACAAGGACTTATTATTTTCGTATAGCTGTTTTCAATGTGATTTAACTACTTTTGAGGGAAAACCTTCCACCTAATGATAATCTAGTATAAAAACTATTTAAAAAAAAAAAAAAAAAAAGCTGGAAATTGAACTTGCATGGTTTTGAAATTCTACGACTCATTTAAAATATAATGTATCAACACCTAATATCTAAATTTATATACATATAATCTTTATTTATATTTTATATTACATAATATTAATTTTTTTTTTTTTTTACAGCTTCCTCACACTGATTGTTAGGAGAGGAAGAATTTATGTAAGTAATTATCATATATAATATTTATACATATCGTTTTTAATCAAAGTTTATATAGTTGTGGTTCCTATTTTCTCTTCTTTTCTTACGTACACATTATTATTACTTTTTTTTTTAATTTCCTGTTTCTAGCCCTATAGTGCTTATTATTTATGTTGTGTTTGTCTATATGTACTCCATGATCTGTTTTCAAATTAAATTATAGCTGATTAAACTCATATTTTTACCATGTTTTATATCTGTTACTATAATTGTCTAAAAATAATGTAGCTAGACTATTATTTTATCTTACTATACAGTACTAATACTCTCAGGGGACAATGTTTTCTATGATAAAGATTAATTTTCATTTATTTTATTCTGTTTTATATTTAGCAATGTTGTCCAATCGCTTCTGTCAACAATTGGTAAATGGAGCTTTATTTGATACTATGGTTTTCTTCTTTGAGCAATTGTTGTGTAATAACATCTTATATTTCAAAACATATGCAAATGGTGCAAACACCGTTATTTAACTTTAGTTTTACATTATCCACATACAAGTCTAAAACAGTTGCTTCAGCATTTGCTGGGCAATACGTTTAAAGCTATCAAATAATTAGAGAAGACTTATTTACATGGCAGCGATTTAAACCTATTTGAGCATATCTAGTCGTGCTTTGCGGCTCTTCTAAACCATTCAGTTCATTTCACATCCAATCCTTAGGATTTGAAATACTTTAAACAATAGAGTAATGATCACAATGTCTCTTTTGTGGCTGATCTGGCCCAAACCTGATTCCTATCGTTACATGGTAAGCTCATACCCATTCGAATCTATTAGTTACCCAACTTACTTCCGCTTCGATTCCCAAAAACTCTGTTCATTGAAGTGCTACCAATACAATGAAAAACACACTAAACCGACTTCTAAGAGGCCAAGGGATATGGTATAACGGTCAAAAGGTCGGATTAACCGAAGATTACAATGAAACCCATACTTTTTCATTGTACAAAGTGTATTATATTTCCATTAAAACAAATGTTATTTGAGCTCTCTATGTCCAACAGTTTTTTAATGGCGTAATTTTTAAAATATTGATTAAGGAACGAAAACAGTTGTTTCTTGGATTTTTAAAAGCTTCTTATAACTCAAAAATCAAAAGTCAGAAAAACTTAATATTTTATATTATCACTAGTCTTGATAGGTAGAACTTTTATCCTAAAAATCATAGAAATCGGAAAGGTTTGTTTATTTCATTAGCGTCACTTTATGCTGCTATGGCTAATCGGACGATGCTACGGTGGGAGTTCTAAATTTTGCCTATCCAGGTATAATTAGAATAGGGATCTTTAACGAGTACCTGACATCGCACAGGCTCGGGACCCCCTTTTTACGTCCCTTCCGAAGGACGGCATAGCTAAGGATTTTTTACTCCCTTTAAAAAATCCTAAGGTCATCTGCCGGGCTGCGAACCTGCGATCTTGGGTTTAGTAGGTTGCTATGCTAACCACTACACCACAGGTGACCCCTAGGAAAGGTTAAGGTCCTCTTGGACTTATCAAGTCAACCATTGGTTGATTTGATATGGAATGACCCTACAGTCTTATTATGGCCTATGCTTCTATATAAATAGCTGGCTAAAATTTACAAATCCTAATTTACTATTCTAACAAATTAGTCTATAGGTGTATATAATATACATTTCTACTCTCTTTACTTTTTTAAAATAGTAATATATAACTTTTAATGTGATTATAAAACACTTTTAGCTATAAAAATCGTCTGCTTAATTGAAATCTCCGGTTAACCGACTTCTTGGCCGTTTCGCGATACCCCTTGATCCCTTAGAGGTCGGATTAGTGAGGTTATATTATATATAATATTGCAATGAATAAACTTTAAAAAATAAACATTTCCATATGCAAACTAAAATGAAAATTTCAATAACACATTCCAACAACGTCGGTATGATACCTGCTTGTCAGTCATGTTACACGTGAAGTAGCACATACGTATTCTGTTGGAGCGAGATGTAAATAACGAATATGCATGCAGAGCTCCATGAGATAAGATTTCCAACACTGACAATACAATAATGTTAATTACTGTTGAATTATTTATCCACTGCCTTGGATATATCGTGTATTATGAATTCTAACTACAGTGTAGTATGTAATTGCATCGGCAGTTTCTACATCCTGCGTTTTTTCTGAGCGTATCTCTTCGAGATCTTTTTTGTAAATGGAAAGGTAGATGAATTTAATTTTAGCCATAAAAATTAAATGGTAAAAATGAAAAAAATCTTATTCAGACTTCACACAATTCCATATCGATTATACGAAAAATAAACTTTATTCTGGGACTTACAGCACATATTGTCAACAGAAAAAAAACATCTAAATATTTAAATATTTGCAGAAGATTGATTATATAGGAAGTGTAAAAATAAATTATGTTTGAAAAGAAGTAAGGGAAGAAGCTCTTCCGTTAGGAATAGGAATGGGTAGAGAATTCCAGAAGGAGATTTTTCCTCAATGATGAAGATTTTTCAAAAGAAGCAGTTCTATGTGAGGGGGTATGCTGGTTAAAAGGTAAATACCTTGTGTATAGGAGGTGGATAGAAGAGCGCAGAGTTATTAGGTCAAGAATATAGGAAGGTCTCTAGACATTGGAATAGGAAAGTACCCAGAAAGTATTGCCGTCGGAATTTAGAAAAAAGTCACCCAGGCTCAGAAATCGGTAGGTAACGACTGTCTGGAGAAGTTCATCAGTTTAAACTGATAATGGTAAATGCAAAATACGTTTTAAAAATTGGAATGTCTATAATAATACTATTTATTTTTTTAAATAAAATTACAATTGCAAATTTTTAATTCAGATGATTTCCGTAATATACTCTTAGAGAAATTTAGTACAATTTTATAGATAAGGATTTTTGTAAACAACAAAAAGTTTAAACTTTTCTTTGGTCTGTATTAAAAATCTAATGCACCTGAATAAACCAACACCAGAGATGAGAAATATATTTAATGTGTAGGACAGTATCTGAAACAAGAATATAAAAAAAAAGTTTTCAACATAAAGTTCCAACGACTCGACCCCCTATCGCGTTTACAGACTGACATTTCCATTTCATCTCAACTTTTCCTTTCTTCTTTTTTTTTTTTTTTCCTCCACAGACCCTCCTCCAGAACAAAGATGGGGTGCAGCCCGAGTGTTGCCGCGGTGATGATGAATACCTCCCCTTTGTGGAATGCACAGTCTCGGGATAAATTCGTGTATGGAAGAGTAAAAATTGTTTCCCTCGGGGCACGGGATTATCTCCCGCCTCTTTATCTCCATTCACCATCGGCTTTTCTCTTTACCCTCTCCCTTCTATTCTGGCTCACTTTATGCAAGGCAACCGTGTGATGCACTTGAGGGTTGCATCCTATGCATCTGAATAGCAATAGAATAACAAATTTTGTAACTTTTAGAGCAGTACTAGTTTATATATCTATACTATTGTATAAAAGGACAAACCATTTTTTGTTTGTGACCACTAACCGCGAAAACTACTGAGCCAATCTGTACTAAATTTTAATTACATCATCTTCCTTGCTCGAGGAAGGTTTAGCAATTATAAAATATACTGTATAAAAAAAAATAATAATAAAATAATCCGTTATCAGAAAAGTTATAATATGTGGGTAGCAGTGAAGTTAAAAAGTTTACCGATATACTGCGATCGATACGCAATCATTACTTTCAACATATCATTCAAAAGCTGATTAAATTTGCAAGGTTTTGTGAGATTTGCGGTTTTGTGTGTAGTTTTTTCGATAAACGGTGATCGTTGAAGTATTACAAGACATTGTAATTTCCCTAAATAAGGTGAAGATCAAGCTGTTCTTTAGGTCACAAGTTTGTACAATTCAAGGTTACATGTACTCTGCTCTTATAGAAAATGTAATGCTTAATCTGAAAATGTGGTCAAAGTTTGAAAAATATTTTAATGTGGTCACCTAAGCATCAGTTTACAGAACAAGAAAAAAAAAACTCATACAAACGGTTAATAACAAACAATGTGAATCACTGCAACTGACTACGAACTGCACAAAGTTTGAAAAATATTTTGGAGATATTCCAGCCTTTATAATAAAAAAACGTGGTTTCCTCAAAAAAGTCTTTGATTTATCGTATATACCATATGCAACGGATTGGAGTAGAAAGGTGAGGTTTGCGGCATTTTTCTACATTTTTGATCTAGTTTCAACCACTTATATTTACACTAAAAGGTACTCACCCTGTGTATATATATTATTTTTTATTTTTAGGAAAATAGATTTTTTATACAAATAAAATCATAAAAATCAATATTTTAAGAACGATTTATGTATTTTTATTGAGCTCACAATAGTAATACTAATATTACTGATATTCTTGATGTTAGCAAAAATTAATTTGAAATAATTAAATTCAAAGCAGCTATTTTCACGGTTTACTGAGAAATGGGCTTCACAGCTAACGCAATTTGTTCCGCGTCGACCGTCATAGGCAATCAAACAGGAATCTTGGATTAATATTTCGTGGCCATAACATCATAACAACGTTTATTAAATATTTCTGACTGTAATGCCTCAACATTCATAGCTTTGCTAGCTGGTTATACAAAATACAAATCTGAAATATAATTTGTTATAAATAAATATTTTAAACTTTCAGTGCTCGAATTCTAGGAAGATGTAATGGAAATCCGAAGTTTAGTTCCTTGTAATCGATTATTAAAGAAGGTATCCGAAATTCCAAAGCTAGGCAAAGTTCTAATTGAAATTGTTTTAAGTATTGATAAAGTTCTTCAAACTTGCCTGGGAATAAATGGAAGATTCGGTCTCCGGTAAAGAATAGACAAGACAAGAACTCTATTCCTAACTATTGTAGATAGATACTTTAAAATATATATATTATTATCTCAATTATCTCCTAAAAATAAATTACTTCTATTCTTTATTATAATTATAAGTTTTACGGTCACTTTTAACATATGCTATCCTATCATAGTTTTCTTAGCACAAAAAATATTAAAGAGTAACAAATATTTCAGATCAAATTCCACCGTTTAATAGGTACATTAGAACCTCACTAATCCGACCCCTAAGGTACTAAGGGGTAGGGCGGAATGGCCAAAAGGCCGGATTAACCGAAGATTTCTTTCTAAAAAACATGATTTTTATAGTTAAAAGTGTATTATAATTATATTGAGAGTTATATATCAATATTTAAAATTTTGAGGGAAAAGAGAAATGTACTATATATATACCAATAGACTCATTTGTTTGAATAGAAATGTTTGAGCTATCTATATCCTGTTATCTATGCATAGAAGCATTTGTCATTATGTATTATCTAATACATATTAGTACTATGTTTGATTTATAGCTAACCAACTAATTTGTAAACTCGAGAAAATAAAATAGGATAGATCATATAAAAATAAAAAAATAAAATAAAAATTATTTTGTTATGTTGGTAAAAGAAATATTTGAAAGATTATTATTTTTTTTATTTTACTTTTTTTTAAGTGATTGCAAATGCAGATAACTAAAAAGAAAAATTGTATATGCAGTGTATGAAAAAAATGTTTCATAATTAATTTATTATACAAATGAAATTGAAGCATTACAGTTAACAAAATTTAAACAATTTTACTATCTCTACAAATAAACTCCCCGTCAAAAGTATTGCAACCATAATTCTCGAGATTTTCCTGGTTTTTACCGTAATCCATACTTGGTTTATATTCATATTATTATTATTAAGTAAACATGAGACATTAGGGATTATTAAATATAAATTTAAAAGTTAAAAGTTAAAATTGTAAAAAATGAAAATTTTAAGAAGTAAGTTTTTTAACTTTTTTATCTATTGGAAATATTGTAATTTATTTTAATAAAAATTGTTTATGTCTAATTTAAGAATGTTTGTTATAAACTTCAGCACCTTTCTTTTATTATGAAATTTTTTTTTTTTTTATAAAATTCAAATATTTCAGTGTTGCGATACCTTTGATGGGGAGTTTATTCAGAACTTAAACATAAAATTATATTTAAAGATTGCACACTCATTTAATAATTAAAAGTTATTGTTTGATCATTTATTTTAATGATCTATATAATCTTTTGGGGGCCGGGGTAGCCGAGTAGCCGACTAGACTGAGACATGTGCAGTTGATAATAGAAGTTAAGCACTGTCGAGCGTGGTCAGTACTTGGATGGGTGACCGCCATCCAGATAAGACCAGATACTCAGGCTAATACGGCGTGGGTTCGATTCCCACATGGGGGCAGTACACTGTCCTCACCCTGGAAGAGCGACCCCTGTGCCTGAAATAGCTCCTGGTCCTCCAGGTTGGGGGTTGAGCATAGGACTAATAACCCTATCTTGTACCACCCTACCATTGCGAAACCTTAATCAGCCACAGAAAATCTGTGATAAAAACGGACACCGGCTTTAAGATACCAGACGAACATGACACGAAGCGGAAGCAATGGCCCAAGATATGCAGAGGTTGAGCAGGCTGGTTGAGGAGGCCAAGGATCTACAAGGTCTGTCGAGCCAAGAGGAAAAAAAAAAAAAAAAAAAAAAAAAAAAAAAAAATATATATATATATATATATATATATATATATATATATATATATATATATATATAATCTTTTAAAATATACTTTGATTCTTGACACTACATATTTTAATTTCATTAATTTAAATAATTATGTATGGAAAAATTTTCACAATTACATGAAAAATAAAAACAGTATATATTCTTATATCAAAATTAAATGAAATTTTTCAGTGATTAAAAAAATAAATTGTCATTAAGTGATTAAAAAAATAAATTGTAAATAAACTTTCCAATCTTTTAAACAAAATCAATTAATAAAAAAATAAAATATTTCATCCCTATCTATTCAAACGAATAAATAAACATGTAACTGTTTTGATTAATTACTTTCCCCTTCAATTAATTTTTTTTTTTTTTATTTGTAGAACATTTGGTTAGCCCATATAATTACAATATACAATATACATACAATATAGTTCCAAGTGGTGCTTCAAACACATAGATTTTAATTATTAATATAATCATATTATTTTGTATTAAATAATTAATTTTTAATGTTCTCATGAGAAAGCATTTGTAGTATAACCTAATAATTGTTGGGTATTTCATAATAGTTCTCACTCCACTGATTGACATATTCCAACTACAACAAAATACAATAATACAAAGAACTATTTATATAACAACCTATTTCATCTTATAAAATGTTAGGTAATGCCATAATATATATGGCTGCTAGCTTTGGGGAGTGTGTAAACAGAAAACTAAACCGTTATCTCCTTTATTTATTTATTTAATTACAATTTTAAGTGCCATGTACAGCAACTTAGGCTAGAGGCACCATTACATTATGTTACTTATTAACATTCAAAAGTATACATTACGCTGGTTACAATTCAACAATACATTACTATTACATTACATTACAATACATTATCGCTATTACATTATTACTACAAAGTTACATCACTTACATTATTACTACAACATTACATTAGATTATTTCTACTATTCTATATTTCCTTATATTAGCTATTACAATTAAACATTACATTATATAAGTTATTTCAATTCTAAATTATATTAGTTGAAACACGTGGTTATCTTTGAGAAGGATAAAAAGTTTATTCCAGTTATCGGGTTTCAAAGCCTCTCAGTATCGTTGAAGATGCAACAAAGTCCTGGATGGTAAAATTCGGGTAAAATCATAGTATATATCACGTTTAGGATATATATTCAAAAGACTAAAGCGACAAGAAAGACTACTTCAACATTTACTAGACAAACGATCAAAGCTCTTAATTCATTACAAAAGACTTATTCACATGACTGTGGTTAGACCTATTTGGACGTACGGAGTTGAGCTTTGGGGCTCCACTAAACCATCCAATTCATCTCGTATCCAATCCTTACAATCCAAAATCCTTCGAAAAATCCTAAATGCCCCTTACTTTGTCACCAATACACTTATCCATAAAGATCTTAATGGTCAATATGTTGCTGAGTTAGCCCAAAGCAGATACATATCCTTTCATCGTAAGCTCCATAACCACCCAAATCCATTGGTTTCTCAACTTGCTTCCCACTCCATTCCCTATCACCCTCCGAGACGTCTGAAAAGAAGATGGCCTTAGAGACCTTTTAGTGTAGAATTTTTATTGAAGTGCTGCCGATGAGTAGTTCTTTTCAAGTTTTGACATTTTTAATCGTCGTCAGCTCATTTACTTAATGTATATATTTGTACGGTTGCAAATTTCAATAAATTGATATTTATATAGGATAGAATATATATAAAATAAGTATTTATTTATTTTTTTAGTCAAAGGGGCCAAAGCCAAAGTCAAGGCGTTGATGTACTAATACAAATACTTATGTTTAAATAAATGTTGAGAAGTAGTGGATATTTTTCCTATATTATTTTTTATTGTTTCAATCGTCTTCTACAATATTGATTACAATAAATGGTTGAATCTGGTAGAGGTTTATTCATCCCAGTGCCCTCGTCATCTGGATAATCCGGGATTGAGAGATGAGAGGCAACTTATATGTAAGCTCCTTACCCAACCGTCTTCATAGGAATCCCTATACTATTTGTTTAAGTAATATTTTATATATTTTAACTATTTTGTTTTTTTTTTTTTATATAAAAATATATATGTCATAAATGTTTTTAGTATCATTTTAAGTCTGTATCAATGTCTTACACAACATCGAGTGTCATGTCACTGTCGATTTTTTTTTAATAGGCAAGAAAATGAAGAAAGAATAAACAGATAAAAACTATTTAAAAGTGAATCACAAATAATTTTTCTATTAAAATTTGTATTTTATGTGTTAAAACCTTGCCTTAAAAAGATTACTAATAAGTTATAGGAGCATTACCTCTTACCGTTTCAAATTCTATAAAGGACCCACACACATAGAGATTGATTATATATATATATATATATATATATAGGAACTTTATAGGCTGTATGTTTATTGTCGACATTGCAATAAAATTAAAATTACAACTAATAAATTATGAAAGCACAATAAATGTTGACTCCCTTCAGGGGAAATACAGTATGCAATCCTGCAACGCCGTTAGGAGATGAGGGTTCAGCATCAAATTATATCAATCAGCGGAGTGAGAACTATTATGAATCATTTACCCAACTATAATTATGGTAGGCTATACCACTAATATTCTGTAATGAGATCATTAAAAATTTATTATTGGATACAAAATAATATGATTATGTTATTAAATAAAATTTATGTGCTTGAAGCACCAATTGGAAATTGGTGGCTCATATATTGTACTGATATGAGCTAACCAAAGGTTCGATAAAAACAAAAATAAATAATATGATTAGAGGGAAAAGTAAGTAATTAAAACAGTTGCATATTTATTTATTTGTTTGAACAGATAGGGAAAATATGAGGAAAATATTATATTATAAAATAATTCAATATAGTCAATTATCACACTTAATAATTTTTAACGTTCAAAGCTCTTAATTCATTACAAAAGACTCATTTACATGACTGTGCTTAGACCTATATGGACGTACGGAGTTGAGTTTTGGGGCTCTACTAAACCATCGAGTTTATCTCGAATACAATATTTACAATCCAAAATCCTTCGAACCTCAGTGCTCCTTACTTTGTTACCAATAAACTTATCTAAAAAGATCTTAATGTTACATATGTTGCTGATTTAGCCCAAACCAGATCCCAATCCTTTCATAGTAAGCTCCATAATCACTCAAATCTCCTAGTTTTTCAACTTGCTTCCCACTCAATCCCCGATAATACTCCGAGGCGTCCGAAAAGAAGATGGCCTAGAGATCTTCTTGTGTAGATTTTTTATTGAAGTTCTATTGATGAGTAGTTCTTTTCAAGTTTTGGCATGTTATTGTAAACGTTTTTAACTTATTTACTTCATGTATATTTGTTCAGTTGTAAATTTCAATAAATTTATTTATTTTTTTTAAATGAAAAATAATTTATTGTTTTATTAATTGATTTTGATTAAAAGATTGGAATGTTTACTTACAATTTATTTTGTTAAAGAAATGGAAATTTACATTTAATTTTAAATTTAATAAAGTCATTATTCAAACATCACATAAAAAGGCAGTGGTATACCAAAAATGTTTTCATTTTTTTTTTTTGTTATCAATTTATATAAAAATATATATACTGTATATTTTTCCGTACATAATTATTTAAATTATTAAATATGTAACTATTTTGCAATATAGGACTTGTGTTAGCAAGTCTTTAAAGCCAAAAAAAAAAAAAAAAAAAAAAAACTATTTAATACTACTACGGTAAAAAAGAAGTAATGGTTAAACAAAAACTTTTAATTGTTAAATGAGTGTATAATCTTCAAATATAATTCCTTGTTAAAGTTTTAAATATTTGTTGAGATAGTTAAAATCATTTATTTTTATAATATATTGAATCTGTGCTCATCTATAATATCTTTTTGTTGTTTTTAATTTAATTTGTATAGTAAAACAATTTTGAAGTTTTTTTTTTTTTTTAATACACTGTATATACAATTTTTTTTTTAGTTATCATCGATATTTTTAATCAGTTAAAAAAAAAAATATTTTTTTTAACAAAAAAAAAAAAAAAAAAAAAAAGAGAGAAAAAACCCTGTACCACTAACAACCCACGAAGTGTCTTGGGTTCATCAGGATATATACATACATAGGTAAGGATGGAGAGATCGTGCGGATCGAATGTTGGTACATAAACCAAAAAATTAATTATTTTTTTCAAGCCATAAACCTTTTTCATTTACATATGTAATAATATTACTTATTGCATGCATAGTAATTATTTTTTTTATTATATAGATATATGAATTACACCAATAGTCCTGGGTTGTTTTTTTCTCTTGTATTTCCCTTACTTTGGGAGGCAATTAACATTTTTATTTACAAATTAAAATGATTTGGTTATCCTAGCCTATCTCGGTATTGTATATTTTAAAGAATTTTGAGACTCTTTTAATAAACAATCAACTCCAGTCAACTAGACATATTAAATAATAAACAATAGTTTTCTTAGAGATGTTTTAAACGTTTTACTACCGTAAGTGGCACTGATAAATAATTAACATTTGTCTAGTTTACGATATATTTGGCTGTTGAAACATCTTTTTGATATTGATGTGTCTTTTTGGCTAAGAGGTCTATACTTTTTTTGTTTTTTTTCACATTTACTTTGACTCACTCTTCTCTCTGTTGGTGTTGCTCAGATCAAAAATTTGAGGACGATTTAATGATCTGAAATTTAATGTAAAATCATTTTTGGTACAAAACATTTTTCCCTAGGATCTACCGTTTAGGAGCTATTTTTAAATGGCTGTTAAAAAACGATAAATACATAGTGCGCAGTTGTAATTGACCAATAGAGGCGGTGTCGTATAGAAATCGATTCTGAAGTTTACTTAATTCGATTAAATTGTCATCAAAAAAGCTATAAATTTGTTATGACGTTTGGATTCCAGTAAAGTTTAAAAATCGAACGATGTGTGGTTAGCGCCATTCCGCAGCAGAATTTAAGTAAAACTGATGAACCTATTTGAACTAAATTTCAACTGCATCTTCTTCATAGTTCTAGGAAGATTTACAATAGTAAAGTTTACTGTAATAATAATTTAAATGTACAGTCTTAAGTGACAGAAACGAGGTTTTTCACGTTGTTATTAGCTTTTTGAATAAAAATTATTAACATATCAAAATGTTTATTCTTCACTTTTTGATGTTGTGTGTAAAAATATGATCCGTGGAGCTTCAGTTGGAGGCACTGTTAATGAAGTCCATTATCCGCAAAAGTTTCTTAATGGTCTCAGTCCATCTGAATTACCAACTCATATATTAAAATTAAAAATTGGATGGCCAATTATGCTTTTAGGTAATCAGTGCAATTTTAACTTGATTAAAAATTACTGCTATAGGTGGAATTATCATTGAAGAAATAATGCTCAATTGTATTCTTCAATACAAGATTTCAATTATTAGTTAAAATTATCCAAGTTCTTAACTTATGAGAGCGGGGCGAAGCGGTGACGGGAGTTGCTAGTTTAATATAAGTATTAATTCAAGTAATTTGATGCTTTTAATTCTAATGTATATATTGGGAAAAGCAGTGGATTACAGAAAGAAAAAAACATGATCTATTGTTTTTTCCCATTCATGGAGAAATTGAGTTTATTATTCTCTCCTTCTGGCCTATAAAACGATTTGTATTCGAGCGAATAATGACAAAATTATTAATTAATTATAGGGCACTTTTTCTCTTTCCTCGTGTATAATTTTGCCTCCGTTGGATCGATCACTAACACCTAAACGGAAGTGTGTTGGGAAGGTCCTCTACGAACTACACACATTTTTCTCTTTTTAAATAAAAACTTCCAGATCATTACCTTCTATTGTAAAAATTGTTTACAGTTACTTGTGAAGTTCATCGTTAACTAAACAAATTCCTGCCAAGCTCAGGAAAACTAATACTCAAAGTTAGCACAGCTGGTTGAATACATATTTGCATTTTCAGAAGCAGAATAAAGGAGACCCACCACAGCGATTTGTAAATACCAACAGCTCGCAGTTCATTAAATTCAGCAGCACGCATGGGCCGACGCTTACAGCTAGCACAATGGCTAACTTTAAACTTATGAATACAGTCTGGACATTGGCTCTGTCGTTAAGATATAGTAAATAAATGTGCCTAACTCAAGCCAACATGTCACAAGGTATTCGACGCAGATACAGTAAATATCAAAGTAAAGTCAGGTATTTATTAATCATGTGAATTACTTCAGGTACGCATGACGGTATTGGATCAATAGGATCAATCCGATTAGGATTGATAAATTAATTGTCACTTCTATTGTTTCTTGATTTATTTTACTAGTTTGGAATGTTAAACATTTATCATCAGTTCTGGAACATACAAAAGTTTCAAAACATCAGCACTTTGTTACATAGATTATAAATATTAAAGTTTTATAAAAACGTATGACAAGAAATCAAATATATTGGTATTCGCCTTCGAGACAAAACGAACTTCTGAAAGATATCAAGAGTGTAGGGGGATTAGAAAAGGGCAAGGAAGGTTAGACCATTGAGTTTTTCCTATGACTGATTGATTTTTCGTTCCTATTGGAAAAAGATGGGACAATCGGAAATTTTTATCTGGTCATTTAAACAAAAATGACTACTTGATGTATTAGTTCCACTCCAGAGTATTTATTGGATTTATGGTTATTTTCATTTAGATAGATAGCGAAGTTGGAATTTTTAGTTTTGTTATGGTACGCTCTTTTATATACAATACTTTCAACCTTTGATTTACCGATCGTCCAGTTTTTCTCGTGTATTTAGCTTCACAGTAGTTACACTTTAGTTCATATATACCGCTTTTCTGAGAAAGAGTCTATTTTTTTCTTAGGTGAAGGGAAATATGACAATGGCTTACCTATTTTAAATCCAGGATTAATAAGCTTGATCCTTTGATAAGTTTTCTTGTCCTACAATATCCTTTAATAATATCCCTCTGATCCCTGTTGAACAGATCCGCTATCGATTCAAACTGGACAAACATTTAATTTGGAATTCACATACGAGACTAAAACGACAGGAAACTGCTCGTCGTTTTTGACTTCTTCAACGTTTACTAGACAAACGTTCAAACCTTCTGATTTATTACAAAAGACTCATTTACATGAAAGTTATCAGACCTATTTGGACATTTGGAGTTGAGCTCTGGGGCTCAACAAAACCTTCTAATTCTTCCCGTATCCAATCCTCACAATCCAAAATCCTTCGAAAAATTCTTAATGCTCCTTACTTTGTTACATATAAACTTATCCATAAAGGTCTTAATGTCCCATATGTTGGTGATTTAGCCCATACCAGATACCTATCCTTTCATAGTAAACTCCAAAACCATTCAAATCCAATAGTTCTTCAACTTGCTTCCCTTTCTATTCCCGGTTATTCTCCGACAAAGAATATAGCCTAGAGACCTTCTAGTTTAGAATTTTTAATGAAGTGCTACTGATGAGTAGTTCTTTTCAAGTTTTGATATTTTATTGTAATCATTATCAACACATTTACTACATGATATATTTTGTACAGTTGTACATTTCAATAAAATAAAAAAAAATAATGCAGGATTTTTTTTTTTTTTTTTTTTTTTTTTTCCCCCATTTATTGATATTTACAACTGTACAAAATATTATACAACAAGTAAATGTGTTGACAGTGAATAAAATGGCATGTAAATAACTTGTGAAGAACTACTCACTAGTAGCACTTCAATAAAATCTACACTAAAAGGTCTCTAGGCCATCTTCTTTTCAGACGCCTTGGAGGATTATCAGGGATGGAGGAGGAAGCAAGTTGGGCGACTAGTGGATTGGAGTGGTTATGGAGCTTACTATGGAAGGATAGGTATCTGGTTTGGGCTAAATCAGAAACATATGGAACATTAAGATCTTTATGGATAAGTTTATTGGTCACATAGTAAGGAGCATTGAGGATTTTGCGAAGGATTTTGGATTGTAAAGATTGGATACGAGATGAATTGGATGGTTTAGTAGAGCCCCAAAGCTCAACTCCGTACGTCCAAATAGGTCTAATCACTATCAAGTAAATGAGTCTTTTGTAATTAATTGGGAGCTTTGAACGTTTGTCTAGTAAATGTTGAAGTAGTCTGTAACGACGGGCAGTTTCTTGTCGTTTTAGTCTGGTATGTGAAATGCAGGATTTAAACCTAATTTTGTTAATTCTTTTTACGAATTTGGTTGATATTGGGCCGTAATATGGAATCAAAATATATTGCTTCGGGGTAACTTTGATCACTTTGAATTTCTCTGGGGTGTTGTGTATATGTCATTTATGGATTTTTTTTTTTTTTTTTTTTTTTTTAATATTATCGATCCATATTTTACAGTATCCGTTATATAGTGCATTTGGTTTGAATTTTTGAATTTCAAATTTTATTCATTTATGGGTATGTTTAAAAGGTGGTAAATTATACTGTTATAGTTTAGTAGTATACATACATTATTGTGTATGTGTATGTGGGTTTCCTTTATATACTAAATTCATGCTGTTTATTTTTTATAGAGTTATCTAGGTCTAAAAGGTTTAATGTTTCCATCTTCTATAATTCTAGTGTGAATTTAATTGATGGGTGGATTTCGTTTATATCCTTTAAAACCCTATTGATTTGCCTGTTCGTCCGCATACCGACATGCGTAACATACCGATACTAGTATATGATATAATGGGCCAATTCAGAACATTCTTAGTGAAAAATTATTTGTCCTAATTTGTCCATAAAAAGGTCTGCCAGAAGAAGTGAAGGAGTGGATCCCATTATCTGGTTGTAGATTGGATCCGAAGATTAATTCTTCTGAAATTTTTATAATTCATCAATCCATCATTTTATAATCCTTTTTTTTTTTCCAGTGTCGTAATAATCTTTAGTCCTAATAAGTCGATCATCGCCATCATTATTTTTAATTCCCGACTAATAAAGTTATTTCACATAGACCTCTCTCTGTAAATTTGGACGGAGTAATAGTAACGATAAATAACAAGGGAACAATATTTCCTGACCAGAATAATTCCCGATAAAGACTGGAAATAACCCATCACTTAGGCTTAAAACGGGCCTTGAATACGAAATGTATTCATTGCTATAGGACGTCTCTTGGGGAAATTGCTTCACTTCTGCCAAATTTACTGTATGTAAATATCAACCTCCAAACTGTTCTATTGTCCCACATGTCCCGTCCCTGTAGATCAAATTTACTATTCTGGAAAGATAGTTAAAATTATGGAAATAATGTTAAATTTAGCAAATAAAGTCAAAGTAATAAGATTTTACCACTAAAGTCAATAGCCTATAAAGGTTTTTTTATTTGAAATATGAAAAAAAAAAAAAAATCGTATTCAAAGTTCTAAATGGCCACCCTTATGTAAATTCTAAGCATCGACTGGACATTAATGGCTTATTTTTTTTTTTTTTTTTTTTTATTACAATGACTATTATGACATGTAAAGCGTAGTAGCATTTCAGTAAAAGTTCTGCATTAGAAAGTCTCTTGGTCATCTTCTTTTCAAACGCCTCGGAGGATTATCGGGTATCGAGTGTAAATCAAGTTAAGAGACTGGATTCTATGAACTGATAGGTATCTGGTTTGGGCCAAATCAGCAACATATATAATCTTTATGGATAAGTTTCTTTGTTTCATAATAAAGAGCATTGAGGATCTTACGAAGTATTGGATATGATAAGCAAATTAAGTTTCTACATGTTTTTTGCGATGAGGAATCTGGAAATAATATCAGTTTTTAATTTAAAAATTTTCCTCACCTATATTATATAAATAAGACGTTTTTAAATGATTTATTTCTATTATTATTTTAGTTTTTACACAATTAATTTCAAATAAGACCATTTAAAAAATATATACATATTTTTAAACCAAATCTGATATTAATTTTAGATTATTCATCAATCTTAGGATATCTATGCAATTTGAAATAAAAATATGTCATTTTAAAACGACATGAGAATTTCGTCGAAATCAAAAATAATTTTTTTTACCTTTTAAAATTTTGTAGGATTTTAGAAGGCAAGGGGCTGTCGATTTCTGAAAAAATGTAAATAATTTGCGCTATCTCACTACTATTAGAAGCCTTAAAACTGCATAGTTTAGCCCAAATCCGGAGGTCGCCGGGTTTCCCCTTATTGAAATATCTCAAGTAATAGCTGACTTTGGATTTTTTCATTCACATCAGTTTTTGTCCACTAAAATCGGGAGTAAATCCAATGTTATATACATGGATAAAAAGCAGAACGTATGCTGATTCTATTGATGCTATTATTGTTGTAATCGATTGAACACAGCAGTTGTTATGGGCGGTAGAAAATGTTGATGAAATCTCAACTTCAAAATTTGAACCTCCTCGAAAGGGGTAAAAAAATCAATATGTTTTGATTTTGATAAAATTTCACATATAAGGGTTTTATGGTGCGTTAAATCGAGGTTTGAGGTCTGTTGTTCATGAAAAAAAGTTTCCACTGATTTACAGCGGATTTCCTTGGAATTTCGTCATTTTTGAGCACCCTAAAGCCGGATAGTGTCTTGAGCATAACAAATGTATTTTTATATCTAATAGCATACATAACTGCAATCGACCGTGAAAGAATCGTTTCTCTATCTTGACTGAGAGCTGAGAAAAAAATAAAACGTGATTTTCATATTTTATTTTTTTCATGGCTCCTAATGCTCATTGGCGGCTATAACTCTAGTTTAGCACTATTATAGGTCCCTACTACCCACACAAAAATCGGCATTCAAATCTGTGAGTTACAACTGCAAAAGTCCCCTTGTGAGTATCAACATGTTTGATTGATTTTTTTTTTTTTTTTTTTTTTAAATATATATGATCTATGAAGCAAATTACTGATGTTTTAAACTTGTCTGTATGTTTTAAGATCTGATGATGAATGTTTAGCATTCGAAACTAGTTTTTAATAAAGATAAAAATAAATTCAATTTCAAAATAGTACGTTGTTCTCAGAGTGGTTTGTATGTTTCAAGGGACTTAATCAAAACTTCATATAGAGGGGTTGACAGTAAATTTAACTAGCTCTCAGATGAAAAAAACATATTTTAGATCAGACAAATAGTTATAGACATAGGAGTACAAAAAAATATGTTTTCGCAAGAAAGTTAGTCGCTTTCTCTTCGCTCTGCTAAAAAAAAACGGTTGATTTTACAAAAAAAAAATGCAACAGAATTTTTTTGTTGATAATTGCAAGATGAACAATTGTTGTTATGAGCTCAATTGACTTTCGAGCAATAGGTTGCGAGATAGTCGCGGAAAACTGATTTTCACGACTTCTTGAACTTAATACCAGGTATGCAAGTTTAAAATGTCGTTTTAATTCCAATAGAATGCGCTCTTAGCCTATTGAAGGATTTGCTTATCTCTAAACGCTATTTTGTTTGTTAGTCATTTGTTTACAAAAGTCAGTTGTTTTTAAGTCGTTTACGTGGACGTATCATACCTTTCTTTGGTGTTAAAAATGTCTAATTTTAAGCCAAATAAAGAGCATTTGCGGCATGTCATGATTTTCTTATTTAATCAAAAGAAAAAGGCATCTGAATGTCATCGAATACTTGTTGAGACTTATGGCGATGTTGCTCCAACCGTCAGGACATGTGAACGTTGGTTTCAAAGTTTCAAACGTGGTGATTTTGATGTTACTGATCAAAAACGAGAAAATCGACCAAAAAAGTTTGAGGACTTCGAATTGCAATCTTTATTAGACGAAGACAATACCCAAACCCAACAAATGATGGCTGAACAGTTGAATATCACTAGGCAAGCCATTTCCGATCGTCTGAGAGCTATGGGAAAGATTCAAAAGGTTGGAAAATGGGTTCCACATGAATTGGACGAACGACAGATGGAAAAAAAAACGAAAAAACTGTGTGCGAAATGCTGCTTTTACGCCACGAAAGAAAGGGTTTTTTGCATCGAGTTGTAACCGGCGATGAAAAATGGATTTATTTTCAGAATCCCAAACGAAAAAAATCATGGGTAACGCCAGGACAACCATCCACATCGAGTGCAAGACCGGATCGTTTTGGGAAGAAGACAATGCTGTGTGTGTGGTGGGATCAGAAGGGAGTAGTCTACTACGAGCTTCTCAAACCGGCGAAACAGTCAATACCGAGCGCTACCGACAACAAATGATCAATTTGAGTCACGCATTGATCGAAAAACGCCCAGAATGGGCTCACAGGCACGCCAAAGTCATTCTTCAGCATGATAACGCTCCTGCACATTCAGCCAGATTGACTAAGGAAACGATTTCTTCGCTTGGTTGGGAACTCCTACCCCACCCGCCGTATTCACCTGACCTGGCGCCTTCTGATTATCACCTCTTCTCATCGATGGGACACTCATTGGCGGAGCAACACTTCAACAATTTCGAAAACGTACGAAAATGGCTCGATGAATGGATTTCAAATAAAGATGAAGCATTCTTTTGGAATGGTATCCATATATTGCCCGAGAGATGGACAAAATGTGTAGAAAGCGAGGGTCAGTACTTTGAATAAAATATATTATACTTTTTTTTAAATTACTGTGTATATATTTTAAGAAATAAACGACATTTTAAACTTGCATACCTGTTAACTTTTTTAGCCGGCACTATATCAATTTCGATTTTTCACATATTCATTAAGATGCCGTAATAAAGGTTTATACAAAAATTCAGCTCAATAGGAATTTTTCCGCAGTTAAAACCTAAAATGACTGGACCATACATAATACTATAATGGAACAATGTACTTTCCAAGTCATCCAAAAAGTTTTTAGACAATAACCTCGCCTTCAGGAATCATCCTACAAACTAAGATTGTTTCCTCCACCTGCATACAAATTATGTAGTCCCATCCCTGTGACAATTCCAATTCAAAGTAGTTTGTAGTTCTTGACATTCATCTAAGTTTTCTCAATCAACAAATAGAAACTCTCTCAACTCATTATTTACCCGGCATCATTTCTATTGTCAGAAGTTACCTGACGCAATTATGACAGTAGTTGAAAACAAATTGAAATTTTGTAATTTTAAATTAACAAGATTTATTTAATAAATCATAATAATAAAATGCTTAATTTGCATTTAAGATTAAATGCTACAATGAAAACTTTTAATGCGATTGCTTGAACCATAAAATCCTTCAAAGAAATAAAAGCTTACAATTTTCGCACTAAAATCAAATTTTAGTTTTTCATTTGTGGCATCCTTTAAGGTAATCTGTGCGAAATTTATCATTACATCGCTTACACAATTTAGTTGTAGTAACTCTTATTTGGCTGAAATTAACACGAAATTTACTAAAAAAATATTTTTAATAATTACAAACCTTAAATAATAAGCTAATGTAGTAAATGAGAAAAATATTTGAAATTACAAAAAAAAAAAAAGTTAAATTAATGTTGCATACATACAGTGGATGTAAATGGGTTACAATAAAACTTTAGTTAATTATAGTTTACTATCAGTTTTGAATTACTTATTTATTTTCTTTCACAATGACTGATGATATATTCTTCTATGCAAACAACCGTTGACCGTAAAAGCAAAAATGCCTTGATATAATTGTTCTTTATACAGGGGCAGAAGAGAAAGAAAGATATTATAGAATAAGAAAAAAAAAAGATGATTCTCAGAGACAGACGTTTTGGAGTTAAAAGTACTTTCTAAAAGTGGACTACTCTTCTTAAAAGGGCAATTGGTCTCAGGAGTGGTTTTGATGAGATATTTAAAAGACCACCATTAGGGGAAGCTTAGAAAAAAAAAAAAAGAAAAAGGTTTTTCCAGGTTGAAAAAGGCGGGTTTGACTGTGAAGTAGGCATGGGTTCTCCGGTTTCATTTTTTGTTTTTTTTAAAACCACTTACCTACCAATTCTTCTGTGACAGGCGGCTTCACTTTTTTGTTTGAAAAATAATCTTTTACAAAGTAAGCTGTACTTCAGAAGAAAATATACTTAAAGTTTAATATACTTAAATTTTATTTTATTCATATTTGTACTGAGAGTTTATTTATGAAAAACCTTTTGGCAGTGCAGCCACGTAAGTTACTTTTACCCTTAACTATTGATGTATAAAAGAAAGGGATTACTACAGATTATCCCTAAGCTGTGATTAAAATTACGTCCAGTAGTCTTAGGGACTACTATTACTATCGTTCAGTTTTTCAAAGATGGGATGGAAAGAAAAAGGAATTCCTGCTGAAATACATTTCATTATATTGTCATTTGTTTAATTTTTGCATTCCAAATTTTGCTTTTATAATTAAAATCATTTCAAAATGTATAATGGTAATTAAGTGGGCACATGAAGAGGTTTTAATCTATTGAAAAGTGGAAACAATATCTCGAGAACGGATTATTGCAGCGGCCTAAGATTGGTCTCATTCGATTCGGGGTAAAAAAAATTATACAAATTTTAACTGTTTTTTATAATTATTTCCAAAAATGAGAATTCAGAAAAAAATTTTATGTTCAAAACATCTGAAAATTTGAAAATTACCGAAAAATTGTTTTACTCATAAAAAATGCAATAATAAATACTAAATACTATATGAATCACTATCTGTAATTTGAGGTTTATACGACTGATTTAAATCTGGCATACCAGAACCGGTTGTCCATAATCAATTTTGGAGAACAATAGAGAAAACTACTTGGTTGAAAATGATCAATAAACAATAAACTAATAAGATGTTTTTTTTTAATATGGAGTTTAAAAGCAAGAAAATAGACAATATAAATTGTTTAATATATAATTTAAAATCCACCAAAATTTAAATTAATAGTATATACACTTATCATCAAAAATTCAAATTAAATTAAAAGTTCCTTATCTTCGTCATTTACTGGAAAGTGCTTTGTCTTAGACTCGGGTCTCATGCTTGTGATAAAAAGAGCTGAAGTCTCAAATAGCTTGTAGAAAACATCTTCAAGGGTACTTAAATCTTGAAATTTTTCGTGACCAAGCTTCGTGGCTTGGATGCTTGAATGTTGCGTACTTTTATTCCCTTGCCTTTCTCTTCACACTCGTCAAAAGTTTTGTTCGGTCTTCCAACACGACTTCTTAGTTCACCACCATTGTCAGAAAAAAACAACATGAAAACATAAAAACATATTCATGGTCCGTCAACTCACTGGTTGACGTTCAACCATGAATATGGTTCCATGGTAATTCATGGTCAGTTTTTCCTAGATCTCTCCCTGTTCCGACTTAAATATTTTACCTTTTTGTTAAAATTGGGCAAAAAAAAAACTCTCATTTAAAGTCGTTAGAATTAATGAAATGTTCTCTTCATTAAGTTCAGAATGGTGTCGTCGAAGGAAAACTTCAAGTTCGTGTCACTCCACAAACACTCACACAAATCACTATATTTCATTTTCACGTAAATCGTGACTAGTGAACGTTTGCTATGAAACTGATTTTGAAATAAAAGAGTTTTAAAAAGTGATTAAGTTTCGATAGTCATATAAGGCAGTTGTGTAAACAAAGTGTATTGTCTAATCATGCCTTTTCGCTCTTGGTAGACTAACGAACTCCAGATCCTTAAGCTCAATAAGGGTTTACGACTCCTGACGCAGGTAGATGCAGATAATTTTTATACTAATTTTGACTTTAGCCTGTTTTGTTTGAGATACAAGACTAAAACAACAAGAAACTGCCTGTCGTTACAGACTACATCAACATTTACTCGACAAACGTTCAAAGCTCCCAATTAATTACAAAAGACTCATATACATGACTGTAATTAGACCTATTTGGACGTACGGAGTTGAGCTTTGGGGCTCCAGCTAAAATCCTTCGAAAAATTCTCAATGCTCCTTACTTTGTCAGCAATAAACTTATCCATAAAGATCTTAATGTTCTATATGTTGCTGATTTAGCCCACACCAGATACCTATCCTTTCATAGTAAGCTCCATAATTACTCAAATCCGTTAGTTTCTCAACTTGCTTCCTAGTCCATTCATGATAATCCTCCGAGGCGTCTGAAACGAAGATGCCCTAGAGACCTTCTAATGTAGAATTTTAAATAAAGTGCTACTGATGAGTAGTTCTTTTCAAGTTTTAACATGTTCTTATTATCGTTGTCAATACATTTACTTGATGTATATATTTTTTACAGTTGTAAATTTCAATAAATGTATAAATGTAAAAATAGTTTGAGAAAATATCTTCGCCATCTTGGAGGAAACCGGAGTTTTTTTTGTAGCACTACCTGCAAAAAAATTTTAATACCATAAAATAAAATTTTATGTTAGTTCATAACTTTGACCTAGTAACGCGATGAAAAACATTTCTTTGACCAATTTGTCATATGTATGGCATATTTGGACATCCTAGAACAGGAAAAAAACATTGTAATTATTTCAATATTTTTCATAGTCCTATAACAAACTCTGAAAGTTAGGTGTAATTTAACCAAAACTTCCACTATCTTTAATTCAAGCATCAATAAATGGGCCCAAATGTAAATTATGTTGAAATTTGTGCTAGATCTAGATGCAGTGGCTAATATACAACAGAGACACGAGCCAGATGATCAAAATAAAAAATTTCGAAAAATCGAATTTTTTTCCGCACTTGCCTCACTGTGAGTCGCTCTTACAATAAGCTTTACAGTTTATTTCTCAACTAAATAAATCTGTTTAAAATCATAATTCCGTGTGTTACTTTAATCTGACAGCAACAGAGTGAATAAATAGTTCTTAACTTGATACGTCTCTAGTTTTATGACCTATAGCTACTTTTAATTTTATTATTATATGCTAATATGATTACAATTAATGAAGCCAGACAATAGTTCCACTTCACTGAAAAGAGGTTAGTAAAACATATATTTGTTCTTTCTTCTGTTCAAGAACTCTCAATTCAATCAAATTCCCTCCTCCGTTTTTAATTGAAATAATTAAACAAAAAAATATTTTATTTTCCTAAAACTTATAGGTCTGGTAACAGGTGTTCAAAAAGCTTTATGCTTATTGTTTCTCAAAAACCCTTATGTTTCTTTCCATACTTCAGTGTGGCTTGATTTTTTTTTTTCATACGTATAAATATTCACCTCAAAGGTGAAAAAAAATGATCAAATAAAAATAAAGTGTAAAAGGAAAACACTAAATAAGAGAAGCTAACGTTGTACAAACTGAGCAGAGGACCCTAATTAACTTTTAGATCCCTGGAGAAGATACGCCACGTTTCATAACCTGCCTATATTCAACAGGGGTGAAGAAAATATCTAAAAGCTAAATGTTCATTGATAACCGTTCCCTTGCGGCAATAGATGGAACTAATATTCTTTAACGATGAACTTCCTAATTTTTTTTATCTGATCAATGCTTAAGACTAAATACATATACTGAAAATATTCCTATTAAAACTTATGCTAAAAATATAATGAGGTTATTATATTTCCTTGTGGCATAGCTAACCATACTACACTCAAGTTCCAATGCACAGACTACCAGTTGTTTTTAATAAATTAAATGAATATTTGTTCAGGCGTAGATGTTCGTTTAATTAATTTCAGTGATGTGTCGTTAGCAAAATTGTTCGATTTTCAGTACCGGTTTCTCGGTTTAAAAATAAATTCCTACTTCATAAAATAATCGATGTTAGAGCACACCTAATATTATTAAAAATGCAATAATAACCCAAGAAATAAATTAGTTAACAGGAAATAGAATTTATTATTCACAACATACAATATATAAGTTAATAGCAGTTAAAAGAGTGTAAAAAAAAAAATTCATTTAACAAACTAACAAACTATATTATTTCGTAGATGAGCTGAATTCGTTTCGTAATTCTTGTTGGTCAATACGAAAATGAAATTTAGAAACAAATTTACGTGGAAAAAAAGTTTCTAAATAACTCTATAATTCGATTTATAAGGTCCTATAAAAATTTGTGTTAATTTGACAATAAATTAAAAATGGAGCGGTAAAACATGAAGTCGTAAAATTAGAAAAAAATAATAATAATAATTTAACGATTATGCCTAGTACATAATTAAAAAAAAAAATTATCTTGAGTGAGTTTCAGATTCGAGTACCTCGCACTGAAAAAAATGAAAATTTTGTCGATATTGAAAAAATATTATTCCTCGATTTGAATATTAGGCATATTCCATGTTTTTTTAAAGAGAAATCTATTTAATATAGATAATAATTTACATCGTTATCGTACTCACAAAAACAAAACATTTTGGAGTGTAAGCATAGTATTTCTCGGATCTCTGGTGCCTTTCTACTTCGATTTCTCTCCGTTTCGAGAACAAGGGATTTTTCCTGGCCGGGAAGGGGTACGGAGAATAAAAGTCACGTGAACACAAGCCAATAATTCCAAGACACGTGACCTCAAACCTATAATTACAAGAAACGTGACCTCAATCCAATAATTCCAGGTCACGTGATCTCTAATAAAAAAAAAAAAATCCAAGTCACGTGACCTCCAACCTATAATTCCAAGACACGTGACCTCAAGCCAATAATTCCAAGTCACGTTATCTAAACTCCAAATATATAAGTCACATGATCTCAAGTGAAAAAATTCCAGGTCCCATGAGTTCAAGACAAGTTATTAAAGTCACGTGATCCAAACTCCGATTATAAAAAACACCTGATCTCAACTCCAGTTATAAAAGTCACGTGATCTCAAGTGAAAATTTCAGGTCACATGAGTTCAAACTTATAATCCAAGACACGTGACCTTGAGCCAATTATTCCAAGTCACGTGATCTCTAATCAAAAACTTCATGTCACGTGACCTCAAGCTAAAAATTCCAAGATGATCTAAAGTATTTTTATTTTTTATGAGTCCATTTCTATAAGTCACGGGATTTTGAATCACATGATCTCAAGTTGAAAATTCTATGCCACCTAAGCTCAAGACAAGTTAATTAGGTCACGTGATCTCAACTCCAGTTATAAAAGTCACGTGATCCCAGGTCAATGATTCCTAGTCACGTGAGCTCATAAAAGCTATAAAAGTCACGTGATCTCATGTTGAAAATTCTATATCACCTGAACTCAAGACAAGCTAATTAAGTCACGTGATCTAAGCTCATACAAGTTATCAAAGTCACGTGATCTCAAGTTGAAAATTCTATATCACCTGAACTCAAGACAAGTTAATTAGGTCACGTGATCTCAACTCCAGTTATAAAAGTCACGTGATCCCAGGTCAATGATTCCTAGTCACGTGAGCTCATAAAAGCTATAAAAGTCACATGACGATCTCAAGTTTTAAATCCTAAGTCACGTGATCCCAAGTTTTAAATTCAAGTCACGTGAGCTCAAGACAATTTATCAAATTTACGGTATGTAAACTCCAATTATAAAAGTTACGTGATCTCAATTCAATACTCCAAGTCACATAATCTCAAGTCTATATTTCCGAGTCACGTGATCTAAAGTCAATAATTCCAAGCCACGTGAGCTCGAGACAAGTTATCAAGGTCACGTAATCTCATGTCACTTCATTTAAACTCAAGCGAGCTAACGTAATTATTTTCAAAATAAATTTATTAAGACTCACGTGGCCTCAAATCCAGTCATAAAGATCACGTTCTTAAGCCAATTAGTAAATTTAATGTTTCATATGCTGTTGATTCCATCAGCTACCAAACCTTTCCTTACCAAATAAACTAACTACACACCCACTCAAATCCAGTCTTTCTAAACTTTCTTCCCGTTCAATCACCGATAATATTCCGATATGTTTGAAAAGATTGTTTGGGTTTGAACCTTCTTATTTAGAACTTTTAGAATGTTAACTGATTAGCATCTTAGTATTATTATCATTAGTACCTTATGTTCCTACAGTGGGAAGGGAATAATTTATACATCGGACGTTTTTAATCAGGCATTGTAGGTAAACTGTAATTATTCTGAAAGTAAAATTTAGATGAGAAAGAACTTTGAGTCATAAAAGAAATTCAGTTTTGAAAAATGTTCAACTCTTTTTTTTTCTTTTTTTTTTTTTTTGTAGTTGAAAAAAAATGGAATAGTGAGTTTTGACCTCTGTTGAATCCGTATATTGATCGATAAAACCCTCCCCTAGATAAAGCATGCCTTATTGGATCAAGTCTTCATTATTTTCTCCCAGCTCTATGACCATTCATAATAAACAGAACGTCAACTCTTCACCGAAAATCCCTCGAGCCCTTGTACTTACCTAAGGTTTCAGTGACTACTTAATTAACCTTATTAGTGCTTATCGGGTCATTATTTCCATTGAAGCGATCTTTTTCACAGGCCCGGTCTTGTTCACAGGCAGAAATGTGGAGAAGAGAGCTCCGATAGTCTAGAGACTTTTGAAGCATCTCTCATTAAGTCCTAGTGTCGGATAATGTCGACATTTCTCAGATTTTTTTCCGTAATTAATACAGCCATCATTGCGAACTTCATTATTACATCGTTAGTGTTTTCATGAATATATAGCTATGGATTCATGTTCATGGAATTTATAATTATGAAAGTATTCATATTTAACGCCGAAAAAAAGAAAAAACATTTTTTGGATAAATTACATAATATATATATATATATATATACTAGCATCCCCCGTCTAAGCAAAGAACATAAACAATTTTAACTAGTAACTGAAGTTTTATTTATTCATCAATAAAAATCTTGCTAATTGCATTCTTTAAAAATATTAACCTAATTTATACAATGTTTCTATCTTTTACAGATTGTTTCTATGTCAATTTTCCTCTATTTCTCTACAAGCTCTGTTGCATACATGGAAGTTACACCGGTTGCACTATTTTAGTGGAATAATCATTTAATAAAATAAGTATTTATTATTCCGTATTCTGAATAAAGTTTGTTACTCTTTCACAGAAGTGAAATGAACTCCGTTTCCCCAAATACGTTCTCACATATAATGTATTAAATTTTTCCATTACTTAGAATGTTATGAGGAGGAATGCCGATGGTTTGGTGTAGCACGCGAAACGTGCATTGCAATAAATCAATTTTTCGTTGTATAGTAAATTATGTGGCGTCAACTTTCTATGATCCTGATCTTAGTTGTTGATTTCATGCTAAGTGACTGACCTGTGGAACAATATTTTTTTTTTAAACTATGGTTTTTATTGAAAAAATATTACAATCTGCCTCTTTAGATGTTGAAAATAATTGCTATTATTTTACGACAGCATTTTCTGAGTGAGCAAATCTTAAATTTACCATATCATTCTTGATATAGATATGTCTTTTGGTAGAGGTTCTATAACTTTTGGTGAATCCTTTTTTTCATCCTCAAAAATGTAACATTTTGACACGTTCTTTTGGTGTTGCTCGGATTGAAAATTTGCCGAGAGTTTCCTAATCAGAAATTTAATGGAGAATACTTTTGTTATATAACATTTCTCGTTAGGCCCTACCGTTTAGGAGTGATATTGGTTTAAATAAAAAAATTACTTTTTCCCCATTTTTTATGTTTTGTGGTGTTTTTGACGCACTCTATGTGTATTGCTGGGATAGAAAATTTTCCAACAGTTACCTTACCAAATGTTGAGAAAAAGATTATAGATAGATATACCTATGATCTATGTTTCCTGTCACGGTGAAATTGAATTTTTATTCCCTCCTACAGTATCCTTTAATCGTTTACTACTACTCTCCATTTACTTGATCCTTTACTTAGGACTCTATTTGGATAATCAACTTACTTAGAATCAATATACAAGACTGTAACAAGATATTGTTCATCGTTTATGCTACTTTAACGTCTCCTCGGCAGGCGCCCAATTATTACTAGCCTTAGTAACAAAAATATAGCCAGACTGTACCTGGTTTGGCCCAATATATGGGACATAATAATGGATAAGTTTATTGGTAATTTTGAGGAGCATTGAGGCAATTATGAATAATTTTGGATTACAAGGATTGGATATGAATAAGAATTGGGAGATTTAGAGAAGCTTTCTTAAAAGTCAAAACACCCTCAATTTTTCTTACTTATCCTTTGTAAACTCAATCGAATCCACTAGCTTCTTAATTTTCTTTCCCATTCTGTTCTAATATAGAAAGCTTGGGACCTTATAGTATAGTTCGCAAATTAAAGTTCTACCAATGCTTAGTTCCTTTAAACGTTATTATAAGGAATGAATTATGAAATTTTTTTTTTTTTTTTTTTTTTTTTTTTTCTCTTTCAGATTTTAATGCACACCTGTTATTAGGGTAACAATCAGTGAATTTGATGTGAAATTGAATACTACAGGCCTTGTATGCGTGTGGGAGACTAGCACTCGATAGTACCTCCTCCTGGCATGGGTTAAAGAGATTTATTTGAGCAAATCTCTCATCCAGCTTCTTTTAAGCCTTCTGAGAGTATTTCCAGGTATGTCAGTCGTGGCCATGTCATTAATGAGTATGTTGTTATGTCCATGAAGTCTGTAATGAAATCGTCTATAAAGGTCATGTATATGTTCCTTTACTGTGGGTATTTCTAAATCAGTGTGAAGTGTGTGGTTTGAAACGTACCAAGGTGATTTCGTGATTAGTCTGAGTAATTTTGATTGGAATATTTGTATTTTTTTAAGGTGTGTATTTTTTGCAGTCCCGTATATTTGTGTGGCGTATGTCCATATGGGTTTAAGTAAGTAAGTGTATGTATTCAGTCGTTGTCGGAGTTTTAATGTCGACCGTTTATGAAGCATTGGATACAGAAGTTTTAATCTCTTGGTTAGACTGAGACGTTTTTGTTTTACGTGTGGGCCCCAGGTCATTCTTCTATCAAATGTAAGTCCTAAGTAATGAATTTCGTTTGTTTGTGGTATGGGTTGATTGTCGATGAAGACAGGTGGACAAGAGTCTTGTCTGAGTGTAAAGGTTATGTGCTGTGATTTGGTGTAGTTTAGTTTTATTTTCCATTGTTTGAACCAGTCTTGTAGTATTGTTAAGTGGTGTTGAAGAGTTAATGATGCAATTTAAATTGCAAGTTAATGAAATAAATTTAAAAAAACACTTTTGGATCTGTTAAATTAAGATTATATTAATATTAATCATTGTTAAATATTTATGTTGAAAAATATGAAGAAAACTGGAAAAAGCTAGCGCACACTACTGTAGTAGCGTATTATCCTATCTAACATTGTCCGCTTCGAAGCGCTGCAACTCTGATCCTTCATCTATGTGCATAAGGCTTATGTTCCAGTAACAATTAAAAAAAATATCATGTATCTAAAAGCAGTGTCCTTATAATATTGTCCCATTCTACAGAAGATTATAATTTTAGGTAATAAATGTTACCTTATTTTAGTTAATATAATTATTGCATTTAGTTCAAAAAGTTCTGCAGTTTTCGATCCCGCGAGATTAGAATAACAGCCTACAAAACCATTATTAGAGCCCTGGTTACATATGCCAGTGAAACGTGGATTCTTACGAACAGAAAGGAAAAACCCCTCGGGTTATAATTTTGAGAAATGGGTGAATGGTGACCGGAAGGTAAGAAAAAATTATTGAATAGTGGCATTTTTTGGAGAGGCAGATTCATTCACCTAAATAAGAGGGTTGGGACAAGTGGAGAGGATGCCTGCGGGAAGGTTACCACAAAAATTATTTTAAAAACCGGAGGAATAAGAATTCGATGTTGACCAGACTTAAATAGCTGGTTAATGTGAAGTAAGTCTCCGTTCGGCGGGAGTGAGAGGATGGCACCGCAAGGCCGTGAACCGATAGGATGAAGTAAACTAATTGAGTAGGTCCTGATCCTACTTTAAAGATCTGTCTTGTTAAAAAAATGTTGCTATTTGTATTTATTTGGTTTAAAGTACTGATAAATTTGTTTCCCTTCCCACAAATGCTTTGTGATCCACCCTTAAACCAGTTCAAAGAAAGTAACAAAAAGTTAAGCGCTTAAGGGAAGTTTCTTGTCACTCGATACAAGAGATCGGCAGTCAAACCTCCTCGAAGGATATGTACCTAAGATTCGACTCCTAGAAGTGCTCTTCCTGTCCCCTAAGTGTATAACGGGAGTGCAATTATATTAAGAGAAGAGGGGAGGCAAGGATATCGTGTTTGGTATTCAGGTACTGTTCGGAGGGTCCCAGCTGTGTTCGTCTTTCCTACGCAAACGGAAAGCACTAGGATTGTCGAAGGGGGAGAATTTGCAACTCTCTGGTTACTGGTTAAAGTTACTCTAGCAGCCTGAGAGATCATACAAAAATTCTGTAAAGTTATCTTGTAAATCTTCAATGATTTACTATTTTTTCTTATAAAATAATCCGTGACCATAAGGTGTATCCTAAGGCCCTAGTAAGGCCCATTCTTTTCATAAGCCAAGCCCCATTATATACTTTTCAGGTTTCTTACTCCAAGTCTACAGGATGAGTATCTCTTAGTGTAAAAAAAAAATGGGTGAAACTAGATCAAAAATGTAGCAAAATGCCGTAGACCTTACCTTTCTATTCCAATCCGTTGCAGATATACGATAAATCAAAGACTTTTTTGAGGAAACCACTTTTTTTTTTCATAAAACCTGTAATATCTCCATTTTGTTTAAATATTTTTCAAACTTTGTACAGTTCGTAGTCAGTTCGTGCAGTGATTCACATTGTTTGTTATTGAACCGTTTGTATGAGTTTTTTTTCTTGTTCTATAGATATATGATGCTTAGGTGAAAATGGGCTTCAGTAAATGAGTGTATGTATTCTGTTGTCTAAATTTCAATAAGGATCTCTGTTATAGAGACAAAAATACAAAGACACTTATAAGAAGTAATCGGCATTTGCTCAACATGAGAGCCGCTTGTAACCCATCAAAATTTATTGCGTTTCTTAGCTGGTTCAGTTCATTTTTAGGGTAAATATGCTATTAACACAAACATATACAAGTCATTCGATACAAATAAGAAAACAAAAATATTTGTTATTGTTTTGTATTGTCTATTCATTTCTGCATGGAGGATATCCCTTCTCTAAGTCAAATTGTTCAGTATAATATAAATGATTTTCATGAAATATATATTTTATTCATTTCATAGAACTTACCAACAGGCGATAACATTTCTCATTAAGACCTTTCAAGTGGAAAATTCCAAGGGCTTTGTTAGATGTTTATTTAATCTAACTGATGGCTTAAGGTAGGAGCGCTCTATGGGAGCGAGCACAAGTTGAGAACATTAACTAAGGCAGAATTGAGAGGCTGATAAAGTTGGCAAACATTTCCTAAGTATGTTGCCGCTGTAGTTCCAATTTACTCCGGCTTAACTCACAGTTAGTTGTAGTTTCACGGTTGGAGTCTGATATTACTATGTTATGGTTTCCCCCATAAGGTAGCAGTTTATCAATGATTAAAAGCAAATATAATAATCAAGTTCTGTCAACTCATTAATATCTAAAATAAAATAATTAACAGAATAAAATATTCGGTAAAATAAAAAAAATATGGTTAATAAGAAAATTATGATTATGTATGTATTATAGAGGGAACAGTGGAAATTTAAGTAAAAATGTCAGAAAATAATGGTTATTTCTCTTGACAATATAAATATATATGTAGGTAAATATCATGTGAACCTTAGATAATAATGGACAGGTAAACCAGTGGAGAATGGAACAGGCTCCTTATCAGTTTACTGTATCAGCAAGTTTGCATATCTGAAAGCCATTATTACGCAGACGCGTTAGAAAATTATCTCTGGTGCTTTTCAATTGGATTTGATCAGTTTATAAAAGAGATATTTGGCTACAGTCCTCATTAAGGTAAAATTGCGAGCTGCCAAGTGCCCGATAGGAACATTCATTGTCCCCTTATCTAACTGGGGCAATGCTCCCGCTGCTCATCGTGTGTTCAACGGCTTACCTTATCGTCCGGCTACAGTCGCTCCATTTTCCGGTAAAAGAAAATCTTTATGTGTTTGTGACCATTTGATTTTTTTTTTTTTCAATATTCTTTCAAATTCCCAATACCTCAGTTGTTTTTATATTGCGAAAAAATTGTCTCGCCTATATATTGTGATTGTGTTAGCATCTAGCCTTGAACTCCAAAAATAAAAAGGTCTGAATGCTTGAAATTGTTCACCACCCTTAGCTTAGCTCTAAACGTGGTAAAAAGTCTTCCTCGAGTTAGAGTCGGGTTTGGGAGAGAGAAGGGTTAAAAATCGTATGTTCCTAGATGTTTGATGAAATAACTCGGAAACCGTTACTGCCCGCATATTTTGTGTTTTATACGTTATTAAAGAAAATCAAGTTAACAACAAATTTGTTCCTATTCGTTGTTACGCTCAGATCAAAAGTTTGAGAGTTGTCGGAAAGAAAAAAAATTGAAGAGATTGGCTACCTTAAGTCGCACTTCTCCGCGAAAACTCCGCGTTTTTCTGTACTCTTTTTGCTATAGCTCCGAAAATATTTGTCCGATCCCATAGTTCTTTTTTTCTATATCTAAGCTGGTTAAAGTTACTATCAGATCATAATTATGAATGCCCACGCAATCCCACTGAACATCTCAAACTAGCCATATTTTGCCAAAACATACACATTTAACGAGATAGCTGGTGTATTTCATGGGATTTGATCGGAATTTCATTTATGAGGTCTAATGGTAAATATAACCAGCTGAGATGTAAAAAAGAAATTTTAGATCGGGCAAATAGTTTCGGAGTTATAGCCGAAGTTAGCCAGTTTCTACAAATCTACTGTTTCCCACAGCTCTAAAAATATTGATCTAAAAAAAAAAAAAAAATGAATGGAAATTTGTTGAAAATTTTATTTTTTCTTTAATAGTGGTTATGACCCAAAATGTCCTAAAAGTAAGGGTTTTCCCCTCCTCAACCCCAACCAAACACTATTTCGAAGAAAACGTTTTGCCATATTTATGATAGTGAACATAATATAAAAATATTGAATAGTGATAGTGAATTTCCAGAGTCAGACTTTTTTTATTTTTTGAGTTCAATTTCTATGTACTATAGAAAATAGAGTCTTTATAATAAAGCCAAGATATCTACTTTTTTTTTTTTTTTACTAATAAGCTTAGTATAGATTCTCTACTACCACTAAAACTAGTATTATTGCTGATATTCTACTAATACAACAATATGTTTTTTCAAGATTTTCCAAAGCTTTTCTATATTAAGTTTCCTGCAGGCCGCATAATTATTGCTTTCCAAAATACATTGTCGACAATCCCTTGAGTATCTTACCACTCTTGTTGTCTATTCTTGTCCCGCTAATGTCAAACACCAATTACATGTTACTTACTTCTGAACTCGTATTATAATGATAGCCCAAAATAAAATAGTAATCCATTTCTTATGATCTGAACTTAATAGTCAGGTTTGTTATCTATAGAGAATTTAAATAATGTTTACAATTTTTAATGATATAAAAATTCCATATATTGTACTATTTTAAAATTCATATTAAAAGTCAAACACTATCCCAGTAGTGAAAGCCTTCCAATTTGAAACCGAGCACCTCGTGATGTTGATAGACCCGTATAGTTGACACGAGATCTACTCGCCACGCCCTAAACAAACACAAAGCTATCAACAACATTAATTACCTAGTTATTAGTAATTAGATTAGTCTTTTGTCACTTGAGAACTATATATAATATATAAAAAGAGCTTTATTTTATGCAATTTAACAATTTACAATTCTGTAACATAATTGTATAAGTACATGTTTTGCTATAAAACAATTCACACTACAATTTCATTCAATAAAATTAAAACAGAATACTTTTTAAAACTGTAGGAAAAACTGACAAAAACCTACTCAGAAAAAGAAAAAAAAATAAATAAATAAAAAAATAAAAATAATAAACTAATAATAATAATAATAAAATAAATAAATGAAAAATATATACAATAAGCTAAAGTTTTGGGCATTAAAATTAATTACTATTTAAGAACAAATTAATTCTTACAATACTTTGATTTGCAAAATTTAAATTTTAACTAAAACTAATAAATTCTAAGTATGTCTTATTAATTTTTTTTTTTTTTATTTTTTTTTTTTTTTTTTTTTTTTTTTTATTTTAGTAGTATGTGTTTAGTTCGTTTGTGTACGTATCTTCTTAGGGTTAGCTTATTATATTTGCCTATTGCTTGTATTATGGGATTGTCTGAGTTTGTTGTTGAGTTGAAAAAGTTCTGGGTCTGGGAGTAAATAAACTGTTTAATTGTTTGAAAACCTAGATCGCGCAACATGTCAGTTATTTTTGTGTATCTTGGGTAGTCGTTAATGATTCTCAGGCATTGGTTTTGAATTCTCTCTATTTTTTTGTAATTGGAGTCACATGTGGAGCTCCATACCGGAGAGGCGTATGTTAGTAATGGTCGAATGACTGATTTGTATAGAATAATTTTGTTGCGAGTTGATAATGGGGATCTTCTTCGGAAATATGGTGACATTGTACTGATAAGTTTTTTGGCTTTGCAGCATTTATTATTAATATGGGTTGTGAAAGTTAAACGTTTATCTAATTCGAGACCTAGGTAGGTAACAGTTTGTTCCCAAGGGATTCGAATTTTATTTAGAATGATATGATCCGCTATTTTAGGTCTTCTTTTTGTAAACAGTATTGCTGCAGTTTTGTTTTCATTTATTTGAATTTTCCATTTTTTATAATATTTATTGAATTTGGAGTATAATGATTTTAATCTATTTTCTATTGTATCTATTCTGTAGGAACTAGTGTAAATGGCGGAGTCATCTGCGTAAAACGATCTTTCAACTGAAGGAAGAGAAGGAAGGTCGGATATGTACAGGTTAAAGAGAGTAGGGGAAAGACAGGATCCTTGGGGAAGACCAGCTGATAGGGAATATTTAGATGTTGTGGTATTGTTGATTGTGATTTGAAAGGATCTATTAGAAAGGAATGAATGGATAATATGAATGATGTAGGGTGGGAATTGGTAAGTGATGAGCTTGTAAATTAGTCCGTTATGCCATATTGTGTCAAAAGCCTTTTCGATGTCTAATAAGATCATCCCCGTATGTTTTTTTTCATTAAAACCTGCTGTGATAAAATCTGTCAATCTGGCTAATTGTGCCACTGTAGAATGGTGGTTTCTAAAACCAAATTGTTCATTAACCATGATATTATTGTCAGATATGAAATTGTTTAACCTTTTCAAGAATATTTTTTCAAATATTTTTGAAATAATGTTAAGAAGACTGATCGGTCTATAGTTAACGGCTTCTGATGGGTCTTTATTTGGTTTAGGTATTGGTATAGTTTTTGCTGTTTTCCAGGAAGCAGGGAAATGTCGGAGGCGGAAAATGGAATTGAAAATTTTTGTCAGGAACATTATTGATTTCTTACTGAGATTTTTAATAACTATTGTAGGAATATTGTCTTCGCCCGGAGCTTTCTTAGTTTTTAGCTTTTTTATAATATGAATTATTTCTTTTGGTGCTACGGAAGGGAAATTAGATGGTACCTTTTGTTGAAGATATTTATTTACAGTTTTGTTTACAGAGTGATTGTGGTGGGGTGAGCCAAAGTCTTTGGTGATTTGAGATGTGGAAGTAAAATATTCCGCTAGTAAAGTTGCTTTGCTATTATCAGAGTAGGCAAATCCATCCGGTATTTTAAGGGGAGGTATACATTGAGAGCGATTTGTAAAAATGCGGTGGAATTTCCAAAGAGATTTGTCTCCAGGTTTTATATCTTTTAGAGTTTGGGCCCAGTTGTGATTTTTCCAGTCATTTAATTTCATTTTTACAAATAAATTCAGTCTATTCATTATTATTTTGTGTATTGGGTTGTTGGAACTTTGATACTTTTTTCTGATTTTATTTTTTAATTTGATGAGCATTTTTAGGTGAATTGGGAATTTTTCGTGAAATTTATGAGATATTTTTGGAATAGTGGTTGATATAGCTGATTTAATTGCTGAGCTGAATTTATTTATATTGTATTCTAAGTCAGAGGAAGATGTAATTTCGGGGTTTATTTCTATTTCTCGATCAATAGTTTGTCTAAATATTTGCCAGTTTGCATTTTTAAAATTTACTCTCGAAGCTGAGTTGTTTTTATTAACTTTGGAGTTTACCCGGAAGATCACAGGGTTGTGATCCGAAGAGAGACATGGTAGAGAGACTAAACGAGAGATATTGATATTTTTAGAAAGAGCTAAATCTATAATACTCGGTTTTAAAACGGCTTTGAGATGGAATATATGTGGGTTCTGAGGGGCTATGGAGTTCTATGTTGTGTCTTGATATAATATTTAAAAGTGTTTTCCCATTTTTGTTGTTATTATGACAGTTCCACTGTTTATTTTTGGCATTTAAGTCGCCGAAGATGATAAAATTGTTACTAATATTAAATAATTTAATTAAGTCTGGCGTATGTAGTTTATTAGGAGGAATATAGGTAGCGATGATTGCGGTAATTTTATTATTTATTCTGAGTTGAATGGCGACAGCTTCGACGTGAGTAAGGCCATCTACCGGGAGATATGTGTGACTAATGTCTTGGCGGGCTAATATCATAACTCCCCCGCCCTGCCCTGCCTGTTACGATCTTTCCGGTATATTTTTGTAATCCGGAATTGAAAATCTGTCACCTGGGGTTAGTCGAGTCTCACTTACTGAAACAATGTCCGGTTTGTTTTCGAGTAGAAATTGATTAAATTCTATTGAATTACCTTTTATGGTTTGGGCATTCCACATACAGAATTTTATTTTATCGTTATTTGTTACCATTTACGATAAATTTGAGTTTGCTTATATAAGTGATTAAGTAAATAACATAAAAGAATAATAACAGAAATGAGGAGAAATGTTTACGAGTTTGTTTATTATTTATGTTTATAGTACAGAGATACTGTAAGTAGTTTGTTTTGTACGAGACATATTTCAGTATCGCTTTAGAATCTGTTAGGTAAAGGACTGTAAGTTGTGTAAAGTAAAAATATTTATTTAGACGTGCGAGTGTGTAACTGTAACAAGTTGGTGTACTGTTGTTGTTATGAGTGTAGGTTGTGATGGTAGAATTAGAGAAGCCGAAGTTCGTAAGTAATTCTAAAACATTTATGATTATAACATATTTAAACATATAATTATAAAATATATTAGTATTTGTTATATTTACCATTAATCAATAAATGATAACAATCCTTCTATTAAAATAAAAACTTTTGACATTCCGTCTTCAGCATTTTTTAGTTTTGTCATCGTATTTTTAAAATTTGAAATTATTTTTCCAATGTTAAATGAGCTAAAAAAGTTTTTAATTTCTTTAAAACAATCAGAGAACGAAGGCTCCTGATTTTGATGGTCTTTCGATGAGAAGGTGTTTGAAGGCCACTGAGATTTTGGGTTCGGGAGAGTTGGGAATGCTTCTTTAGTTGCTTTGAAATTTTTTCGCGGTGCTGCTTTTATCGTGGGGGTTCTTCTTGCTTAGTTGCAATTCCATGTTTCTTGCGAATTTTATACAGTTAGGTGAGTTTGAAAAATGTTCTTCAGAGCAGTTGATACATTTTGGTTTAAATCCGTCAATGAGTGCGTTGGGGCAGTCTTTTGATAAGTGATCTCCTGAACATTTGAGACACTTGGGTTTTTTAAAACAGTTTCGTGCTACGTGATTAAATTCCTGGCATACGTAGCATTGCGTGATTATTTTATTTGACCTGTATTTTTCCCATTTTATTACTAGATCGCAACAATAGTTTATTTTATTTATTTTATTTAATTGCTCTTTATTTTCTAAAATTACTATTGCTAATGGAAGTTTAATTAGTCCTGTTTCAGTTTTTCTTTCCATTTGGTATATTTTGTACACCTGAAGGCCTTGGTTTTTAAGGTTTTCTGTTATCTCCTCGATAGGGAATTCTGGGGGAAATCCTTTTAGAACTAATTTAGGCTTTATTTCGCTTTTAGGAGTATATGAGTGAAAGTCTAAATTGTTTTCTTTAAAAATATTTTTAATTAGTGAGAAATCCTGGCTATTGAATGTATAAATGCTTGTTTTATTTCCGTTATATTTTACTTTTATTTCTTTTACTTGCGTTTTTATAGCATTTATGGTTTCTTTAATGTTATTAAACGGGCTGTTTATTATGATAGGTGGATATTGATTGTTGATTTTACCTTTATTGTTTATAGATGTAGATAACTCCGAAATTTCATCCTCATCCATATCAGACAGTATGTCGTAGCAGTTTGCCACGTCAATATTATATTGTACAGCATCACCTCTTTTCCGTTTGATATTTCTATTTGATGTTGATGTTGATGGTCCTGGTGGTTCATCCATTGTATTTTCGGCCCCTCCTCCAAGGGCTTTGGAATGGGTTATTAACTTCGTAAAATTAATAAGAAAAACGAAAAACTATAATGAAAAGTAAAAATGTCTTAAATAAAAGAAAACTAAAAGAAAACGTAACTATATAACTTGGACTGTACTCTGTTCACTACGGCTGCTACAGCGAGACTGGGACTTGAGAACTAGTTTATTAAAGATCTATGTTCATTATCATTGGATTTTAAACCTTGCTTTGTAAATCTAATAAAATAAATCCAAAATAATAATAATAAATAAATAAATGTAATAACATAAAATCCTTTGATCTGGTGTCGCTTTATTGGCAGTTTTCCTTTATTTTCTGATCTGCAGTACATTAATCTATTGATATTTTTTTAACTATTTAATTATTTTACTGAACTGTGTTAATGATGAATAATTGTTTTAAATGAATATCATGAATAAACCATAAATCCGTTGTGGCCCTTCCTTGTAACTATTACTGCCTTGCCAGGGGAAGTTTCTTTGGATAAACTTTGGGCCCCCAATTAGTCCATCTTCATCCCATGTTGCTCATTTTGGCTAACAATGTTTACGGAACAGTTATTTCGAAGGAAGAGTTTCGGTCCAAGTTATCGTCGTCAACCTCAAATCCTGGGAATGGTTGAATCGGTCGATTCGACCGCTATAGGAACTTTGAGCTCAATGTATTTGTTTTTCGACTACTGGAGGAAAAAACTTATCAATGTAAAATCGTTACCAATTCAAACTTAAATAAAATATTTGAAAAAATTAAAAGGTATGCATGCTGCAAACACAAAGTATATTAATATATACTATATATAATATATTAATATATACATATATATTACTATTACATTAATAATATAATCTCATATATTACATATATATTATTAATATATACTGTATATTACTATATAGTATATTAATATATACTATATTAATTTGTTATACAGTTTTTATTATTTGTTCTAATGAAACCTGTACACAAGAAATTACTGGAAAAAAAAAAAAAAAAAAACCTACACCACTAAAATCTTTAAAGGTTCATGGTTCAGTCAGTACTTCCGTAACATTGTACAGTTACTAGGCCAAAAGTTGTGAAATGAGGACATTCGGACGAAACCAAACTGAACCGATAGGTTTTTTCCCCGATTAAGGTCCCCCACTTTATAGAAGCAAGGTATACCCCAGAACGCTTTTATAGCCTCGAAGTTTATGGCTTTAGTAACAGAAAATAAATATTCTGCCTTCAACCGGACTCGAACCCGGTCCTATCAAGTCAAATATCAAGTCAAATATCAAGCCAAATATCAAGAAGCATCATGCTCACTAAAATATTACTTTTCCAATTCGTTAAAGCAATAGCATCCCACTTAATGGCCAAGAAGCGTCATCGATCCATAAATGATATAAACAAAAATAAATCATCAAATATTCGAAGCCATAAGTTTCCTCATTTTTTTCCTTCTTCTTCCTTTCATCTGGAATATTTTTCTACTCTCGATTGAGTAGTCCTCCTAGGAGCGAATGACAGCATCACTCGTAACGATGCAGAAGAGGGTTGTGCCTACAATTGGCTTCTTGTGATCCAATGCCTCGTTAATAATTTAATAAAAGGATGTTCAGATATCTTTACTCTACAGACGCATGAAGCCTGCTCTATAGCCTTCCTCTAATCGCTCGAACAGCAGCTAGTCTCAAAGATACCTCGGATAGTTTCAAGTTCTCAGTGACACCATCGAATCACCTTCTCTTCGGTCTTCCGCGAGGTCTCACTCCATCCGGCCTATCTCAGAACAATTTTAGGCGTCTCCTGCTCTCACCCATCCGATAGATGTGCCTCATCCCTTAGAACCGCTGCACTCTTAGGAAGACCGTCAATAGCAAATCACCGTACATATCGTAGAGTTACCGATTATTCCTTCGCCGCCATGTTCTGTTATCGTTTATCGGACCAAGCATACTTCTCAGTACTTTCCTTTCGAAACAGTCCAATTTCGTAGCCACCTACATGGACTTATTACTAGTCTGTGTTTGTGGAATATGTGAATATTTGGAGGCTATCGGTCGTACTTTTGTACAATGTTAGTTTGGTTGTCGGCTTGGGAGTCGACTCTTTATAGTTATTTGTTTAGATAAGAAGGCTCTGGTAGCTGGTATAATGCGACTATTAATTTTCTCATCTCCTTCAAGGTGTTCGTTTATTCTAAATACCTAAATATTGGAAGCTTGTAACTTATTCGGAAGTATGTTATGTATTACCTTTCATACAGTAAATTGTATACCATGATTTTGAATTAGTCTTCGTTTCTATAAAGCCCGATTCTTTTAGCTTCTCTTTCAGTGCTTCCTGCTTCTCTTCATTTTATGCAGTGCTTCCTTCAATCGTCTAGAACGCGCCGCAATTACTAATTCACCCGCATACTTTATGATATTTGAAAGAGGCTGTTAAATATCATGCCTCTAGTGTCATCCGCTCTTTTAACTGGAAAAACTTTCGTTATGCTATAAATTATATCGTTCGCTTACTTATAAGTATTTAAATTTGAAACAGGATACTCCTAAGAGTTTTAACTAATAAAGCTTTCTCATGACGTTTTCATCTTCAATCTAAAACAAAAAAAAAAGAAATGCGAAACATATTGCGAGAAAGCAATAACTGCTTTAAAGTCCTCTAGACAATTTGGAGATGATCCTGGAAATGAAAAAGTAGGTCCAATAATAAGAAAGGCGGTGACCCCCATCACAAAGGATATTGCAGAGTTCATAATCAGAGGATACGCTGCCGTCATCAGGGACCTTTATGTCTCTCCTCTATATCCCACGGCGGAAGGAATTTCCAATATTTAGCAAAGCCGTTGTTGCAATATCGGGGGGAAATCATACTCTTCCCGTCAAGCAGAATAAACGTTAAGGTTGGCAATTTTCTATCCGATGATGGAAAAATTCCTCATTAGAACTCAGACCATTGTCAGACCGGCATTTTTTCTTTCTCTTATTCAAATAGTGCTGTGATTGTAATAAAGACAGGGCAGATATAAGTAAAAAAAAAAGATATCGTTTTATTTTTTATTTATATATAAATACAAATTTCTTTATTTTATATATGTATCTGTATGTAACTATGTATTGAATTTTAAGGGTAGGGGAGGGGGTACTTGTGATGGTTATCACCACCCTTTCATATTTTTATTTTTATATTAGGGCATGTTCGTACTCGCCAGAAAATTTAATCTATTTCTCTATATTTTGACATTCTCCAACCATAAAAGTAAAATATAGTGTGGCAAACCTCGTTTCTGCCACTCAACATTGTTTATTTAAATCATTATTATAGTAAATTTTATAATTACTAAACCTTCCTAAATCTATGAAGATAATTTAGTTAATAATTATTACAGATGGTTTCAGTAGTTTTTCTATTGTAAACTTTATTGCGGAATGGTGCTAACCACATGTTTGCAAACTTCACTGGGATCCACATGTCGGACCACAGTTTTAATTTTACAATAACAATTTTATTTAATAATAAAAGTAAATTTAATAACATCTTCAAGCTCTATATAACACCGTACCTTTGTAACCTCTCATGTAGGATGGCGCACGCTACCTAACGGTCGGTTTTCAGACTTCACTGTTATCCACTTACTATCGATTTTTTTATAACAAATTAATTGACTAGTTGCTAAACCTTCCTGGAACATCAAAGATGATCTAGTTAAAATTCGGTGCAGATTGATCGGACAAGCGAAAAATGGCTTGTCCTTCTATATAATAATTGACTTATTACCTGAATGATTTACTTTTATCATTCTGTGGTATGTATCAATGATATTATTTGTTTTTCCAAGAGGCCTATTTCCTTCCAAAAGCTTTATATAGACGTTACGAAAAAGTCCTAACTTATTATATCTATGATATTTTAGGGTACTTCATGATTTTTTTTTTTTTATCTGTGGACAAAATCGATGCAAACTAAGAATGGGAATTGTAACCGAAAATACCAATTGATCTTGCCCATGAATAATATGGATGACCCACTTAATGGATAATACTGGGACGTTACTAAAATTAAAAGATTATAGAAGACGGACAACGGCCCTGATGTAATCTAATAGGAGCCAGGTATCCCTCTCTTTCCGGTCTAATAAAAAGGTTTATTCGGGTTTATCCGAGATGTAGGATTTGGCAAGGGGGGGAGTAGAGGGAGAGCCGGAATAAAATAAGGGCCTTAGGGTAGGGGGAGCCAATCTCCTCAGTAAATGGAGGAAAAGGGAAGAGGAAAAACAACAGGAGCCAGCCAGCGTGCATAAAGAAAGGCAAGACATTTTATTGCTACGGCCCTTTTCACAGCTGATCATTCTCTGTCACTATTTGATATGGTTCTTGGATTCATATGACATCTCCTACACAATTTCTCATAGCATTTGTGATAAAAATATATTGGATAGTGTGATCTGGATACCATTTCACTATGTTTGAATCTACTTTGCGAAGTCTATTCCTGTAATATGTACCTATTAAACACTATAAGACTCAATTTTTTTAATGGTGTAAAAAATATATACGATGTGTTTACATATAGTGATCAGTAAGTAATGGAGAAATAATAAAAACAAAATCCAATATTTGGCAGGAAAACAAATTTTTTACATCAGTTCTTCACACTAAGCCCACAGCAACGACATCTATACGCAATGGTTTATATTATACTTTTATTATAAGATCCGACGCTTCTATGGAGATGTCAAAAGATGTCGCAGGTAATATTTACGTAAAAACGATAAAAATTACGTACGGTACATTAAGATCCTTCTGGATAAGTCTGTGACAAAGTATGGAGCATTTAGGATTTTTCTCAGGATTTGGATTATGAAGATTGAATACGAGATGAATTTGGATGGCTTAGGCAAAACTTACAAAACTGGAAATGAGTGTTTTGTAATTAGTCGGAAGGTTTAAACGTTTGTCAGGCAAATGTTGAAGAAGTCGAGAACGACGGGCAATTAGATTAGATATAATTTTTATTTATTTTTTTTTTTTAATTTACAAATGTACAACAACAACATTTCTACTCTTAAACAAAGATTGATTGAAATGAAAACATAACCTTAATTGATTATAATTTTTATTTTAAATTCATCTTAACAGTTTATTATTTATTGTAGAAATAGGAGTTCTTTTTTTTTTTTTTTTTTTTTTTTTTTAAATTAACTATCGAACTTTAAGGAAGATCCATGATATCAACAAAAATAAATTCGATAACTTCTAAAATACTGAATAAAGAACTTAGATAACCTACTATTTTTTCTTTTTCTTTTTTCTTTTTTTTTTTGCTAGTTATTGCTTTTTTGTTACGAGCTAAAATATTCTTAAATGAAATGAAACATAAAAGTCGGAACACGGAAAAGAAAGTACTATTTGTTTTACAATTACATCTAATACTGATGTAAAATTTATAATTACATGTAATTGTTGTAAAATTTACAACTGTACAAATATATACATCAACTAAATGAGCTGATAATGATTACAATTACTTGTAAACTTGAAAAGAACTATTCATCAGTAGCACTTCAATAAAAATTCTACACTAGAAGATCTCTAGGCCATCTTCTTTTCAGACACACTTCTGGTCTGGGCTAAATCAGCAACACATGGAATATTAAGATCTTTATGGATAAGTTTATTGGTCACAAAGTAAGGAGCATTGAGGATTTTTCGAAGGATTTTGGATTGTAAGGATTGGATACGAGAAGAATTGGATGGTTTAGTGGAGCCCCAAAGCTCAACTCCGTACGTCCAAATAGTTCTAACCACTGTCATATAAATGAGTCTTTTGTAATTAAATGGTAGCTTTGAACGTGTGTCTAGTAAATGTTGAAGTAGTCGGATGATATAAAAGTTGAATTATATTTTTAGTCAACTATGAGTCAGAACTGAAGCAACCAAGTGTAATTTTTAAAAATCTTTCATTGTTTAAAAATGCTGTTTCATTAGTTCATACAACTGTACTAATATAGCACTGAAGAATCAATCCTTTCTTTGATATATTCTTCCAAATCCCTTCGCAAAATTTTCCCTAACCCATTTTCTGCGATTGTCATGTTTTCTATAAATAGCTCCCCACGGGAAAGCGTTCAGCTAATACCAAGGATAATGAGGAGACAGTTAGAGAAGTTATTAAGGTGATTCAGGGCCCGACGGGATGATTACACCAGTGCTAAATGTCGGAGGGATACTTGTCCCTTGAAAAGTTTCTTCTTTCCCTCCCTGGTCCGCTGGGACGAGTACTTAAGCTCTTGGATCACTTAATTTAAGGTAAGGGCTCTCGTCCGGTCTCTTTTCCAACCTTCCACTTAAGATAATGTAAATGCGATTCTTTTGTTTAAGATATGTAATATCCATTTTCCTTTTTAATATCCTGTGATTTCCATTAGGTCTTTTCCAGAAAGCTACATATTTTAGAGGCAATACTAAATTGATATAAATCAAGTTTCTCTTATTCTCAAATCACTATATTTTAAATTAGTACTAATTTCCTATAACCTGAGGGCCGAAATGGCCAAGTGAGTTGCGGTGAAAGCCTCAAAGCATCTAGTACAGAAGATGAAGGGTTCGATTCCCACCTGGATTGATCAATATTTATTTCAAGGTAGTCCTAATCACTTTAGTTTGATCACCTGACCAAATTTGACAAACTTAGATCAAATGACTATATATGATGTGACTTTTATCACGTAACATTTATCACTAAACTTTGATCTACAAAGACTTGATTCTTCATATCAAGGTCACGTGACACTACGTATGTTTATGTTTGATCACGTAATCCTTGTCACGTTATGATATTCACATGTTATTTAGACACTCGATCAAAGTCACGTTATATTAAATCGGGTGGTGTTAGGTCGGATGATATTAAATCATCATTAAACATAGTCGCGTCATTTAGGTCATGTGATATAAGGTCAAGTGATCTAGGTTTGATCAAATTTGGTGACGTGATCAAAGCCACGTGACATTCAGTCACTCTAAAAAATTAAATCACGTGATATTCAGCCACTCGAAAAGGTCAAGTGATATAAGGTCAGATGATATCACGTGATCAAAATGATGTGATATTAGATCGACTGATCGAAGTCACATGATATTAGGTGACTGGATAAAAGTCACGTGAAATAAGTTAAGACAAATTTAGTCACGTGATATGTGATAGTAGGTCAAGTGATCAGATTCAGGTGTTAAAAGTAACGTGATATAAGGTCAAATGATCAACAGCAGGTGAAATTCGGGCAAGTGATAAAAGTAAAGTTTTATTAGGTCAGTTAATCAAAGTCATGATATTAGTTCAACTGATTGAAGTCACGTGATATCAGATCACTGGATCAAATTCACGTGATATAAATTAAGTCAAATTTAATCACGATATTAAAGTAACGTAATATTGTGTCACTTGATCAAACTTGAGTGATATTAGGTCCTGTGATCAAAGTCACGTGATAATAGGTCAAAATGTCCAATTCAGGTTTTAAAAGTCATGTGATATACGGTTACGTGATCAACACCAGATGAAATTTGATCACCTAATAAAAATCACGTGTTTTAGGTCAGTTAATGTATGTAATGTTATCTTACATTTTTATTGAAATGTAATATAAAGATTGGAACACGGAAAAGAAACTACTATTTTAGCTATTCACAAACTTTTTATTTACAATTACATGAGAGAGATTTTTGTGTTATAAATGTAAGTCCTTACACAAGATATCTTTATAAGCAGGTTAAATTAAATAAATTTCTGACTTTTGCTTATTTTTCACTTAAAAAAAAAAAAAAAATTTTTTTTTACAGAGAATAAAAATATGTGACAAAGAAAAACCTATAGCTACATGTACTGACGGCTATAAAGCCATAAGCGAAGACCCTCAAACTTTGCCTATATCACTTGAATTCTAACTGAAGCAATGATCGGCTTGGCTTACTAGTCGGCCGACTAATCGGCCTTTTTGCCAACCAACTAGTTGGCTAGTGATAAGTCGGCCAAAGTCATAGTCGGCCCATCTCTATAAAACACTAATATCGAAGGAACGCACTATTAAATTAAACAATGTATACAAATAAGTCTAATTGTTACAAAATATCAATAAGTCCCTCTTTCGTGTTTTCTTTCTGGCAGCTGTCACTGATAACTCTCCGGTAAGAACTTAATAACTTCGAATGCATTATGTGAACCTGGGGGTAACAAATATAGATTAACCATACGCGACACCGAGGAAAGCAATCCATTTCGCTGTTTGGAAGAGATAGCAACTAATTCCCTTAAGGGACGCCTAGATGAAAGAGATAGGGATGATTGATAGAGTGGTTGACTAGCGCTAAGTAACTGATCATATCTTAATGCCCTGCCTCGCTCTGACCGGCTGCGAGATTAGCTCGAAATACCTGCCATGTCCTAAATATCAGATCTAATAATATCTCTTCAACATCCAATACAAGGGTATAATTGAAAGCAGTTTAAAATGAAAAACAAAATCTGATTTCAGCAAAGGTATTTATTCAATCCTGCATCTGTTTCTTAACCCTAGAAGACTCAATTTTTTTTTTTAATAGTGTAAAAAATGCATATGATATCTTTATTAATGATTATTAATTAGTGGTTAGTGAAAAATAATTAAAACAAATTATAATCTAATAATTTATAGGAAAACAATTTGTTTATTTCAGTTCTTCTGTATTTTACTATAGTCGTTATTGCTAATATATTTACTTTATAAGTATAAAAAAATAAATTAACTATGCAAAATATACACTTCGTTACGACATAGTATTATTTTTCGACTCAGAACTATTCAGTTACAATTTTTTTTTTAGATTTTATAATTCACACGTACGACAAACGTAACACTTTCATTCCAATTTCACATTATGCCCACAGTAACTGAAACAGTAACAACATTTATACACAATTGTTTGTATTATACAGTTGCTAAATATCTGACGCTTCTATCGAGAACGTCAAGAGATGTCGTTGCTAATATTTTTATACCTTTTACTTTATATTTCCCTCCCTCTTTCCCATATTTCCTTATTTTTATTTAAGTTACATTTCCTTCTGTCCTGTTTTTCATTTATTACCCTTTTATTCACTTTCATTGTCTTTTTTGTTTTGTTTTTTCCTTATCATTCCTGTCATGTCATTAACCTTACCTTTCCGCTTTGTATTATTACTGCTTTGTGTATCTGTATAGCCTTTTTTGTATATTGTTTTTTATCCATGTAATTTTGTATTCCATTTGTCATCTGTTTGTCTGTTATTTTGTCACATTTAGTATTTTGTTCATTATAGCCCTGAAGAAGACCAGCGTTGGCACGCATGTTTCTCTTTGACTGCATCCCTGATTATCTTCTCCGATAAAAATGGATGTCCCGCATATGGTACTACGAGCCTTGTGGGGTTATGTGGTAATGAATTCCTTAAATGTCGGTTATTATAGGAAAGGTAATTAAGTAAAACAAATTTATGAAATCATGACATTTATATTAAAAATATTTTCAATTATGTTTTCTCAACGTATCATCGTTTCAATCACAGAACTGAAACATTTTTGATCTGAGAATCGTTTTCAAAAATTCGACCTTTAAGGAATTACTCCGAATTTCTGAACAGATGGAAATCTGTTGGAGAAATGCCTGGCGAATAAGATGGGTGTGGAAGGACTTCTTATAGCTCGTTTAGTTTTCCACGGTCTTCAGTAAAAACTGGGATCTGGCGTTGTCAAGTAATATAGTTCCCTTCCGATTAACTGAAACAAGTTTTTTTTGATAAGTTTCTGTTGCATATTGTCAATACCATTGCAGCAGGATGTGGATGTAATGGTTCTAAGTAAAGAGGACATATGAAACACTCCTGCTAATCACCACCACGCAGTAACCGATATTTATTTATTTTTTTGATGTAGGTTATTGAGAGGAATCAGTAAATGGGATTAAAAAATAAGCATTGTTGATATTAATAAATCATACTTTTTTAATTATCAACGTTTCGGTCATACCTTTGATTGCCACTCTGTCATACCTTTGATTGCCACTCTGCATAAACATTAATTATTTTTAAAAAAAAAAAATATTTTTTTTACATAAATTAATTATTTTTATTTTTTACTTTATGTTATATGAGAAATTATTCGCAGAAAATACTTGGGCAATTTACAACACACTTCTTAATTAATCATCTGATGATTTACAACTTTCATCACTCTCCGAATCCAGGAATCTCATTTGATTGAATTGTTCTACAGAAAAAAAGTAGGGTTAACGTCTCTTTCAAAAATGGTTTGCTTCTTTTCTTCAGCACTGGCATCTTATCAGATAGAAGCGGATCGGAACTTAAAAGTAATCTATTTAAGATATCTATGTTACAAGATTCTCTTGAAAAATTTCGAGCGAAATTTGATCTGTATAGCCTGAAATGCTTATTACAAGCCTCTGAAGCTTCTTCAGAAATTTGTCCGCTAGGATTCAGAATAATTGTTTCAATTTACCTGTTAATATTCCAAAAACTCTAGTTTCTTTTCGAAACTGGGAAATTGGTTGCGATCAAGGTCAAAATAGGTTTCCATTTGTTCTTAAGTAATGAAAATAGCTAAATATTTATGTAATGCTGTTTCAGAATTTTAAAAAATTTATTGCTTCTTTATATAGATCTGCAGGAGAGAAAAATCAATATTTTCCATAGTGGCGTGTATTAGCGGCTACGATTTAAAATTAATTTACCACATAACTTGAACAAATAATCGTGTTAAAAAAGTTATTCGCAATAACAAGCAGCAAAAAATAAAGCCCGAATTTCATATATTTTTTTATTGTCATCCTATATTTTATTTAACAATACTATAGTTATAGCTATAACATAGATTATCTAGTCTCTCATAATTCATAATGAGTTGGTCTAATAAAAATTTGATCAGTAACAGGTAGCACAGAACTATACACTCACAAAGTTACTTTTGATATGAAACAGAATAAAGTCAGTACAACAGACAAGTTCAAACTGTTTTTTCCTCTAATCCGATCAACGATTTATGCCCATTACACGAATCCTCCACAATTCTAATTGACTATTCAATACAGTTTTCGCACCTCCACTGCATTTTGTGAAACTGATTTTTGGATCAACTTTAATAATAATTCATTTCTCCATAGATCAACATGAATTTAAGAGTTACCAATGAAGTTATTTGAGCTTCGTTACAAAAGCTAGTGCTGTTTCCCAACCGGTTTCTGACCGCTTTGAGAAATTCCCCCTAAAAGTTTCCTATGCAGTTGCCATTGTTGTCCAATGTGTGAACGCAACCTAAACGTTTGTTCGACCGCTTGTTATATTTGAAAACTTGAGAATAGAAATGCCTTTAAAAGAGCAGTTTAGACATTTATCATAGGTAAGCTTAATTCAAATTAACTTATTATGATAGAATTATTTTCGGCTCCAGTGATTTATAATAAAGACTTGTTTAAAATATTAAACGATATAGAAACAATTGTATAAAGAATATTATAAGAGCTAAATTTTGATAGTATGATTTTAAAAAGTATACCTCACCTCAACTTAAAATTGGGTTTCTCCGTTTTAGGACAAAAGCAAAATTTTCTGGGCCATTGCTTCATACCTCATCGTTGTCCTCTTAGGTCTTAAAATCCTTTGTGATAAGTGCACCTAAGCACCATCGTGAGTTCTTTAAGCTTACACATCAAAGCAATAGCCTCTCGTCACGTTTTCTGATGACACCAGCAACACCACAGTAGTATCAAGTTTTGTTTTTAAATAAATTCTTTAATTCTTCACTTCTTTCACTAACGCAACTAAACACTACTATCGCATTTATAATATTATTTAAATACATATTAATATCTTAATAATTAACAAAAAAAAATACAGATTATAGAAGATTCTAAGATTGTATTTCATAATATATACTAATGTATACTCATACTTTTAAATATTAATTTTAGTATATTAGGATATGAATCATTATTACTCATAATTATTTATGATAAAACAAATGTAAGCTTGTGATACAAAAATAAAAATCAACTTCACCCTGACTGGGAAAAACTATAGATCACCGATAAATCTATCTGTAATCTACAGCTCTTCGAGATACACATTTTAGAAAATAAATTAACAAATTTCTTAAATTAATACTTAAATTAAATTAACAATAATTGACTATGCGAAATAAACAAAGTTGAGAGGAAATAATGATCCCAAACGTGACTTTTTTCATTCAAATCTATATAGTTCCAAAACGGTTGGTCCTAAATTTTCGATCTGAACACCAACAAAGCAAGAGCGTGACAAAACGTTACATATTTGAGTGTGAAAAAAAAAACGTTACAACGTGACTTTTTTCGTTCAAACTAATACATCTCCTAAAAGGTAGGTCCTAGCTACAAATGACATACGATAAAAAATATTCTCCATTAAAAACTGACTAAGTAACACCAAAAAAGCAAGATTGTATCAAAAACGTAGGCAAAATCAGACTTTTTTTATTCAAACCAATATAGCTCCTAACCTGTAGATCCTAGCGACAAATGTTATATGATAATAAATATTTTTCATTAAGTTTCTGATAGGAAACTGTCGTCACAGTCGATCGAAACAACACCAGCAGTGCTAGAGCGTGTCAAAATGTTAAATTTTTTAGTGTAAAAAATACGTTACACATTTTGAGGGTAAAAACCGTCATATAAGAAAACTATACACCCCCAAAAAATCGGTCTATTTATTTTTACTAAACGAGAAGAAATAGCAGCGTTATTGCTGTGTTTCATTATCTTTATTGGTGTTGTTTCGTTTAAAGAGGAGACTGAAGTAAAATCTAAGAATAAGTGAAAGCCTCTCCAAGGAATATTGATCTTCAGTAAAATCATTAAAAGGAAATTCATAAAAATCAATCAACAAGTCCACAGTACCTTGAAAGGTATTGTGGGAATGCTCAATTTCTCAAACCCTTGCACCCAGGAGTAAAGTAAACAGGAAATGAAAAATATGCGTTTCCAGTTAATAAAAGTAATATTCCTAAGGCATTTTCTTTTCTCACCTCTAAAATTTATTTTCTCAATTTTAGGAAAAAAACACACCAAAGAAGGGGAAAACATATTTATTTATTCAAATAACAATAAATTTATATTAATATTTTATATCAGAAATTATGAATACGATTTTAATTTTCACACAGTTCAATCATTCATCGTAAAGGAGTAAAATTTAAAAAAATAAGCTTATACTTTCTCTCCCTCTCCCTCTCCCTCTCTCTCACCCCCTCCCTCTCTCTCTCTCTCTCTCTCTCTCTCTCTCTCTCTCTCTCTCTCTCTCTCTCTCTCTCTCTCTCTCTCTCTCTCTCTCTCTCTCTCTCTCTCTCTCTCTCTCTCTCTCTCTCTCTCTCTCTCTCTCTCTCTCTCTCTCTCTCTCTCTCTCTCTCTCTCTCTCTCTCTCTCTCTCTCTCTCTCTCTCTCTCTCTCTCTCTCTCTCTCTCTCTCTCTCTCTCTCTCTCTCTCTCTCTCTCTCTCTCTCTCTCTCTCTCTCTCCTCTCTCTCTCTCTCTCTCTCTCTCTCTCTCTCTCTCTCTCTCTCTCTCTCTCTCTCTCTCTCTCTCTCTCTCTCTCTCTCTCTCTCTCTCTCTCTCTCTCTCTCTCTCTCTCTCTCTCTCTCTCTCTCTCTCTCTCTCTCTCTCTCTCTCTCTCTCTCTCTCTCTCTCTCTCTCTCTCTCTCTCTCTCTCTCTCTCTCTCCCCCTCTCTCTTTCTCTATCTCTCTCTGTATGTTAATAAACGTTAAATGACATTGAACATTAAACAAAAAAAAATGTTAATGCTCTCCTGAGAAAATGTTTAATTAATTTTTTTCGTAAAAGTTAATTCATATTATGTGGTACATTTTCCATACGATTTCTCACGACCATTGTCTGGCTATTGTTTTCATGGTCACAACCATTCCTATTTAGCTTGTTGTTAACCTCCACCGGTCTGGCGCTGATCAACGAAAATTATAAGTTGTAAGTAAACAAGTATATAAGTGAAAAGTTGTGTATTATTTAATATAAGCCAAGTTGAATATAATATTTTAACTCCTCAATCGTTAAAGAAAGAAACATATTAATTTGTCAAATATTTTTTTTGACAAAACTCTTGTGTCATTAAATGTCTATACTGTAGATAAGTGGATAAATAATTTTTTAAAAATACAAAATTATCATTATTCCAATTTCTATTATTTTTATCTATGGCAGGCATATATTTTCAGTATTTTTGTTTAATCGGTCATTTTACATATATATTGTTCTCTCTTATTAACAATTTTTTTTATCTTTAAAATTTCATTTTATTATTGCCTGAAAGCTTGACCATTGTGATAACTATTTTCAAGTGCATTCGATTTGCAAACAGCAATTGATATTTTTTAATTGCTCTAATAAAGGTTTTAATAGAGTTTCTCTATTTGCTGCAATCACACTAAATTTAACGTGTATGCATTACATGGTTTGGACTTATATGTGCTTTTGATTGATCGCTGTTGCATAGAGTTAGACAAAATTTAATCATAGCTAAAATTTAATAAAAATTTAGTCATAGCTACTTAACTAATATCCTGGAATCAATCACCTAATTTAATTATAATTAAATCTTTCATTATTTTTTTAGTGAAGTGATGATTATTTACATGAAAGATTTTATTATTAAATTAGGTGATTGATTCTAGGAAATAGTTATGATTAAATTAAAGGTTTATAATGAAAAATACTTTATTCACGGTTATAACTTTTGTTATAACATTAATAATTATTTATAAACAAACCTTGGCATATCCATTGCCTAAGAAACCGTGTGATAGACCTACCACGGAAAAGCTGAACATACTCCGGTAATGTGAATTAAATAATTCGAGTGAGTTAGTAGAATGTATCAAGAAGCCACTTCAACATTTGAATGAATAAATAAATTATAGTTTAAGAAAAAATAAAAAAAAAAAAACACGCTTTAAAAGCAAAACGAACTAAAAAGAAGGAAACAATTTTTATTTCATGAATAGTAGGTGTTATGGCAATAGAGAGCCAGATAATCAATTTTGATTAATTAATTTGGAATAAAATTAAACTAAAACTTAAGTTATTAACAAAATAATTCAATTCATAGTTAAAAAGCGTTTTTTTTTTAAACTATAATTTATTTTTTTTTAATTTTCAGTATCCAAACGATAATAATATTATTTATAATCAAGTTCAATATAAACTTATATAATATGAATATATAAACTTCGAGGAATCAAGTTGTTCTATTGAACTTTACGGAGCGACTGTGGTACCGTAATTATCCATGTATATTCTCCAATTATCTTCCATTGATAAACATTTTTTTTTCTGTAAAAAATGACAAAATTTGGCTATACGCCTAAATCAAATTTAGCTTAAGGGATGTCTTTAGACGCACAATATAATAAACTTCAATATTGTAAATAACACATTTTTCGATTGAAAGCATTTTTGTACATTTTTTTTTTGCAAATATTGCAGAAAAAAAAAAGCGCAAAAGGTTTGAGTTTATTTGCCCACCAAAAATTTTCCGCTAATCCATTGTAGTCATATTTTTGATATTTTATTCTTAGGACCCACCTGGACCACATAAAAACATAAAACCTACTACTCCACCGTTTGCAAGGCAGACCACCCAATTTGGGGATAATTTAACTAGACTAAGTGAGAACATTAGAACAAAGTTGTGAAACTATTGTATTGCCATTGGTCCTTGACTCGTGTGCAAATTTTCAAGTTGATCAGATTTCTGGAAATTGTCGAAAATTACGATGAATAATTCCGTTACATACAGGTCAAGTTATTAAAAGCGTATTAAAAATAAACTTTATTCTGGGCCTTACTGTCCCCTAAGAATAATAATAATAATACACAATTACTACTACAATTGTCTGGCCGTGTTACTTACAAATTAAATGCTTCAGTAATTACGGTACATATTGTCGAAAGGAAAAATAAAATACCATCATATATGAAAAAGTAAAATCTAAAAATTTTCATATTTGCGGAAGATTGATAGGCTTTATGGCATACAAGTAAATTATGTTTAAAAGAAGTTAGGGGAGAAGCTTTACGAACAGGAGTGAGTAAGGAATTCCAGAAGGAGATAGCACGAATGGTAACGGATTTTTCAAAGGAAGTAGTTCTTTGTGAGGGGGTATAACAGGTTAAAAGGTTGGGACTTTGTGTTCAGAAGGTAGGTAGAAGAACGCAGAGCTATTCGGGTAAGAATATAGGAAGGGTTTTTAGTTTTAATGAAACAGTTAATCAGTTTCCTCAATCTCATCTCGAAGTCACCATATAGTCTTCCATTGGGGCTGCACTAAAGCTTTCAATTCTTCTCACATCCAATCCTTACAATCCAAAACCCTTCAAAAAATCATCAACTCTTCTTATTATGTCACAAAGAACCTTATCCATAAAGATCTTATTGTAACATACGTTTCTGATTTGGCACAAATCCTTTCATAGTAAACTCTATACCCACTCGAACCCACCAGTCTCCCAACTTGCTTCAGATTCCATTCCCGATAATCCTCATAGGGATCTGAAAAGAATTTGGCCAAGAGACCTTCTAAAGTAGAAGTATTGAAGTGCTACTAGTGAGTGGTTCTTTACATGTTATTGACATGTCATTGTAATCATTTCCCTCAAATTGACTTATTGTATATAACGTGTTAAAAGAGCAAACATCATTGTTTTGTAAACATTGGATTTTCTCTGTGAAGCCTACTTGCCACAATAGAGCAAACTTGAAATTCGGAATTAACACTAAAAAAGTTATAAGACTTTCGAGGAAAAAACTTGGGCAGTTTTGTTTAATAAAAACTAACATTAGACTGGGCTAATATTCCAGAATGTTTGTTAGGGTTACTTACTAATTAGAAAACTCGAGATCTCCAAATATTTACTAGCTCTTTCAACAGTACTACTTCCTCGTCTTAGACCCTTTTCTTAAGTTTTCAAGGGCGATCTTTTCTCAAAGCGAACCAACACCTGCTCGTCGAATTACCTACCTTTAATCGGGCTTAGGGCAAAATTAATTATACTGGGAGGCTTTTACATCATGGGGTTGAGTGTAACTAGGCAACCACACGTCCCTAAGTGAACATATACCAACATCATTATTCTTTTGTTGTAGGGTAATAAATTGCAACGAACTCATGTTTTAAATAAATTATAATATCGGTGAAGCACTGGGTTAAATATTTTCGATAAGGTTTTATGGAAAATTACCTCCCCTCCCCCCCCCACCGTACAAGGAAGTATCCGATGATGGCGGATATTGTGAAATTCAGTAGCGGCTGCCCGTCGTTGCGGCTATTGATCTTTAGGGCAAATAGGATTTTGGTTAATTATTGATATCCGCTGATGGCCTCTGGGTCCCTACCCCCCCCCCTCCCATTTCAATTATATTTCCCAGATTAGCGTACAAATGGAGTTTTATAGATAATATTATTTGGGATACCATAAGTATTTTCTCTCTATTCGTAAATATTATTATAGTCTTTGATATCTCCATCTATTCTATGATATAAAAGGAAAAGCGGATCAAAATAAATCCAAACAAATCTCACCAAATAACCTTTACCCTTCGACGTAAACCTGCAACTTCCTGTCATTCCACTAATCCCTGTTGAACAGATCCGCTACCTAGGACTCCACTTGGACAAACGTCTTACTTGGAATCCACACACAAGACTAAAACGACAAGAAACTGCTCGTCGTTACAGACTACTTCAACATTTACTAGACAAACGTTCAAAGCTCCCAATTCATTACAAAAGACTTATTTAAAGGAATGTGATTAGTCTTATTTGAGCGTACGGAGTTGAGCTTTGCGGCTCCACTAAACCATCCAATTCATCCCGAGTCCAATCCTTACAATCCAAAATCCTTCGAAAAATCCTTAATACTCCTTACCTTGTCATCAATATACTTATCAATAAAGGTCTTAATGTTCCATATGTTGCTGATTTAGCCCAAACCAAAAATACCAATCCTTTCATAGTCCACTCATATCCACTAGTTTCTCAACTGCTTTCCACTCAATTCCCGATAACCCTCCGAGGCGTCTGAAAAGAAGATGGCCTGGAGATCTTCTTGTGTAGATTTTTTACTGAAGTGCTACTGATGAGTAGTTCTTTTCAAGTTTGGCATGTTATTGTAAACGTTTTTAACACACTTACTTAATGTATATTTGTACTGTTGTAAAAGATCAAAAAAAAAAAAAAAAAAAAAAAAAAAAAAGGAAAAAGCCATTTTTCGTTTGTGATCAAAAAAAAAAAAAAAAAAAAAAAAAAAAAGGAAAAGCCATTTTTCGTTTGTGATCACTAACCAGGAAACTACAGAAAAAATGGTAACATCTGGCGTACCAAATTTTTAACATACTGATGAGGGTTCCAGGAGTAGTTCAGGATGAGGTAGGTTTTTTTTAGCATGTTATTTAAACGGGTGGTTTAGCTTTTCAAGGATTTTTGCCATGATAAAATCAAAAAAAAAAAAAAAAAAAAAAAAAAAATATGATTTTCGTTTTGAATTTTAACCAGGAAACTACAGAAAAAATCCGTACCAAATTTAACATAATCGGGAATTGGATGTTTTATGAAGTTTAGAAATAGCCAATAAAAATGTGGGTAGCACTAATTTCTGGAATGGGATTTTGGTTTGGTTTGGGTTTTGTTTAAAAAAAACAGTGAAGTTTGAAAACAATGGGTCGCAAAAGAGTTTACAATGGTAACTACTGGTAACAATGGTAACATCTGCACCAAATTTTAACTACAATTGAAAATTTTTTCATTTTCATAGTTCTAGAAATGTTTAGCAGTTAATAAACATTTAAATGTACAATGTTGAGTAACAGAAACGTGGTTTTCCACATTGTCATTTATGGTTAGAAATTAAAATCCAACCAGATGAAATCAATAAAATTATTTCTGCTAAATGAAAATGTCAATCCTTTGCTTTTTGATATTGTGTGTAAATGATTAATTGGCCTGTAAGCCCTGATAACGCAGTACATTATCCGCAAGAGCTTCTTAGTAGTCTCTGTCCATCTGGATTACAAACATGTATTAAAAAATAAAAACTGGATGACAAATTATGTTTTTATTCTAAATTAAACCTGAGACAAAAACTCAATGCCTACACTTACTTACTCGAACCTATTTTGAGATATACCTCACAAATCTACGGAACTGCCAAAACGATGCATATACAAAAACTACAAACTTCTCAGGCCAAAACGTTTAGGACAATCACACAGGCACCTTGGTACGTAAGTAACATAACTCTACACACATGCCTACTATCAAAGAACACATGCATACCTACTACAAAAGATTTCACAATAGACTTAAAGGTCATCCCAACAAACTCATACACGACATTTCCACAACAATGATGCCCAACAATATCCGTAGAAGGTTGAAAAGGAGCTGGATGAGAAACCTCCTTGAATAAAATGAAATGATTAACAAGATAGAGGGAGGTGCCACTAGGCAATGCTCCTCATCATGCCACTCATGCCAGAACCTTCTCATTGTTTTTCAGCCATCTCATTCGCTGGTTGCCATTAATGTAGTAACATTGGTGAATTAAGATAAATAAAGAAAAAAAAAATTATATTTTTACGTGAACTTCAACCACCTAATCTGTACATAACAATTACTGCTATGCGTGGAAATATTATTAAAGAAATAATGCTCGATTCCCTGCTAAATACAAGATTTTTATCGAGAAAAAAAATAAAACTTCAATTATTAGTTAAAATTGTCTATTTTTGTAATTTTGGGACGGACGAAAAAAAAAAAAAAATTACTGTAATAATATTTTGTTGTCATTTTTTTTTTCTTTAATCGGTTTTCTCTGAACTTTTTTAGTTTTTCTTTACGCTTTTTGTTTCGCCCTTAATCTATATTTTTAATAATTATTTAACATAAGTATACAAGTACTAATTGTAACAGTGAATTATTATTGAATGGTATATTATCCTCTCTGGGTCCGACGAGTGATCAAGAAAGGCCATTAGCCGAATCGGCGGTTGTTTACCGAACACTTGTAGGAACCCCAAGTTAGCAAATCATTTGCATATTATTGTCTGCGAGGGTCCCCTCAAATGACTTGGCTAACATATTGCCTTATTGATTGTCAATTTAGCGCAGTATTCTGTCCCCGCGTTTTGTTAGTTATTCCGTGTTATAAATTTATTTAACGAAGTGGATATTGTAATCCAGCTGAATTATGGATTAGACGAAGTGGGTAAAACATGTGAAGAATTGGTATAAAATAAAAATTCTTTTTAAGCGAATTTAAGGAAAATCGGGAATTAATTGGGAACCCCGCTAATTCTACCCCGAAGGAACCAAGGGGTAGGGAGGAACGGCCAAAAGGTCGGATTAACCGAAGATCACGATAAAAAACATGTTTTTCATTGATGAAAGTTTATTATAATTGTATTGAAAGTTATTAACGTTTTTTTAAAAAATAAAGAAAATAGAAACTTACTTACTTATATACACTAACAGATTAATATGCATAGATTTGTTTCCGCTATTTATACAAAGAAGCATTGGAAGTAGTAACACATTATTATGTCAGGTTTGTTTTTAAAATCTTTCTTAATGAATCCACTAAAGTAAACTTGGTTTTTAAGGACGTATTGAGCTAAACCGTAAAAAAATCACAATTTCCGCCACTTTTTGAGATTTGAGAGCTTGTATCTTATTCCCCATTTAAGCTATAGAGCTTATTTTCTGCTCAAGTTGTAGAACATTTAGTTTAGTTTGATTTTGAATGGAAGCTTTTTAACAGATTATGGTTCAGTTAACTATTTTTAATATTTTATTGCAATACGGAATATGAAGTTATATGATTTGAAGTAATAGTGTGACCACATAATTTACATAAAGCACAGGGTCAACATTTAAACGATCGCATATAGGCTACCGAAAAACTAGCTACGCCATTGTTTGAAACCAACCATGCATCAGGTATTTTGGTGAAACGCAGAAATTATCTGAATATTTTGACTATTTGACGCTACAAATTAGCGAGCTGCGACACTTGAAGCATGGATTTTAGCTCGCTAGCACAACACTAACAATATTTATAAAAATCAAAACTACCCTACCTTTAGCACACTAAAATGTACAATTTTCCTGGACTAATATGGATTGAAAATTTTGATTCCAATGCCGCCTAGACTCCGCGGCAGGGTCGGATTACCCGGAGAGTTGGAATAGCGGGATGCGGATTAGTGAGGTTCTAGTGTAGTTTATTATAAATGGAGAGATATAGGAAAGGCTGGGGTAAAATCAGCAATATGTGGGATATTACGGATTAGTTCATTTGTGATAAGGCTGATTAAGGATTTTGAATTGGAGCTAGTGGATAAGAGAAAAACTCAGTGATTTAGCTAAACCTCCCAATTCTATCCACTCAACCCAAATCGGCTTAGTGTTGGTCATGCTGATGAGCTCTTTGTTGTGCATTAGGGGATTATAACGTTTGTGGAGTAAATGCTGCTCCTGTCGGAATCGTCCAGCCTCTAATTATCTTTTCAATCTGGTATGAGGGTTCGATGTGATTACCTTGTCAAGATGAAATCCAAGGTTACATATCTGTATTTAGTGTACTCTGTTAATGAATACAGAAAGGTGCTGTGTGGTAGGTTTTCGACATAGGGAAAAAGTGACTTTTAGGGATTTATTTGAATTTCAAGTGATCCTGGGATGGTTGCTTGACTATTAAAAAAATATTTAACTTTCCAGGTAGTTTCTCCTATGCACTAAAAACATGTATTAATTGTAAAAATTAGAAACTACAGACCTATAACTTGTGTGTTATAGGCAAAAACACGTTTATGAAAAATAACAAAATATTTAACACGTACAAAGACTCAGCATTATAAAAATAACTCATCGTGCACAGCACCAGATATTCAAACTGATGCTTAAAAACAATTTATTATTATCCCAGGCCCTGATGATCTCACAACGTACACCAAGTTTTTAATATTTTTTGAAATCGAAACTTGAACAGTTTTATGTCATGGGGGACTTAATTCAAAACATTTGCATGGAATTGTTTTACATAATATGGCGGCCATTCTTGTTTCGGTGCACACAAAACCATTAAATTTTGCGATTGTAAGGATTTACAAAAACATCATACAAAAAAAAAACCCCTGGTTATGACGCAATAAAGTTTATTAAAAATAACAAAATATTTATAAACGAACAATTCGGTTTCAGACATCCAGCATTCTGCTATAGCCCCAATTAGGCAGGTTAACCGACCACATCACCGAGGGATTCAATAATAAACAACACAAAGGTATGGTATTACTATTTGTCTTAGCAAACCGAACGATAGAAGTTCTATAAGCCACTACTCCACAAAACTTTCGCCGGACTCCCTCAGGGCGGGGTTTTATCTCAAACGCTTACAGTATTTTATCCCAACTTTACAAAGATCTCTGTTTGCCGATGATACGGCTTTTAAAAGTTATAGACCAGACACAATTCAATAGACTGACTACGGCACTAAAAAAAAATAGAACGATTTTACAATAAATGGAAAATCAAAATCATATCTTTCTTACCTTATGGTTACTCAGATCAAGTATTTAGGATCTTAACATGGATATAAAGGACTGACGCTTACAGCACACACTGATATGTGTGTAATAAAGCAAACAGGGCTCTGTGTACTATATACCCAACTTTAAAGGAATTCTAGAATAAGCAGAGAAAATAAACTACTACTATATAAAGCTTGCTTAAGACCTATAATTACGTATGCAAGCCCTATATTCAGCTTTATGTCAAAAACTAACTGGAAAATTACAAATATTCCAAAAAACAAATGTTTAGAATTATTGGCAAGTATGAATACTTTACTAAAATTAAAACTATGCATATTTATACTTATATTAAAAATATAACTAAGTTGTTTTAGTATTTATTAATTTTGAGACTGGTTATTAGGGAAAAAGTAAACTTTCCAGGTAGTTTCTCCTATGTCTCAGGACTTGAAAACCAAGTTTTTTAATATTTTTAACTTGAACAGTTTATTTATGGCGGCCATTCTTGTTTCGGTGCACACCCCTAATTTTGCGATTGTAAGGATTTACAAAAACATCATAACTTTAAAAGTATTTGTCTTAGAACGATAAAGCAAAATCCATTTTGTTTATTATTTTACAGACAAAAATAAAAGTTCAGTAGTTTATTTTCATATCTTTCTTCCTTATTTATGAAAATCACAGGACTACTTGAACGAAAAACATTTTCAAAAAGGCAACTTTGTTGGATAGTTTCCCTTTTTGAAAATGTTTTTCAATCAGAAATATAGTCAAATGCAATCTTATATATTTTTACTACGCTTTTATTAACTTGTCCTGTATGTATCGGAATCATTCATCGTAATTTTCACTAATTTCCAGCAATTTACACACTCTTCAAGGTCCAATGTCAGTACATTAATTGCATAACTTTGTTCTAAGTGCATATATGTATATGAATGTGTGGTGGGTAAGAGTAGTATTAATTGTAGAAAGAGAGAAAAGGAAGGGAGGAAAAAAGGGAAAGGAAATAAGAACAACGAGACATGTGAATATTAGGGGGGAATAAAATAAAATGAAAGAATGAAGTGAAATAGGAAAATAAGGGGAAAAATCGTAAAAAAATAAATAAAAAATAAAAAGGAAGAAAATTTTTTTTTTATTAGTTTGTCTAGTATTAGGTAGTTATAAGTATTGTATTATATAATTATAACTAAATTATAAATATTATAAATTATATTGTTGTCTTTAATTGGATGGATGAGTAGGCTGTGATTGTAGCAACCTAATAAATTTGGGCAGCACTATGATTATTGTTTATTGTATCAATAAAGCATATATGTCTCTAACTTACTCTAGTTAAATTACCCCCAAAATTGGGGTCTGCATTGAAAAAAGTGAAGTAGCTGATTTTACGTTTTTATATGGTCCTGATGGATTCTGAGAATAAAATTTCAAAAACAAAACTAAGTTTTATAAGGGGAAAATGTTTGGGGGCCATAAAAAACCAAACTTTTTGAGCTTTTTTAAGAATTTCGAAAAAAATATATATAGAAAAATGCTTTCAATCGAAAAATGTTTTATTTACAAAATTAAAATTTATTAAATTGTGCGTCTAAAGATATTCCTTAAGCTACATTAGATTTAGGCGTTTAGCCACAATCGAATGTTAAACATCAAAGAATTTTGCCAACTTTAAAAAGTTAGTTTTGGTCATGTTTATGTCTATAACGCAGGAATGGCTAACTCAATCAGAAAATGTTATATACTAAAATTTGTATATCATTACATTTTGTTCAAGATAGGATTTTTGAAAGTAATTGCCTATTTTCTGCTCTGAGATATGACAACAAAAAACAAAAATAGTTGGTTGATTTTGAATAAACTTTGTTAAAAATGCAAACAAATTACGAACTGTACAGGGAAATTAGCTTTTAAACTTGAACACAAAAAATTAAAAGGTCTGACTGCTGCCTCACCACACTTAGCTTTTTAGTTAGATTTGCTATACACTGTTCAAACAATAATTTTTATTTTATTTGTCTTTATATGTTAGTAGTCTAACCATAAATAATATTAATCGTAATATAAAAACCCTAAATTTTATATGAATTTTTAGAAAACCTTTTTTTTTTTGTTTTTCTTTTCCGTTCGATGTTTCTTAATGTCATCTTCGTTGTTTGTCAAAAATGGTGTTCTTAGTGGTGGGCTGGGCAGCTGCTTTCTTGTTGGTACCTCGAGCTTTTCTGATGGCCCAGTAGTCCTTCATTTTCCGGCTAAATTCAATCTTCCGTTCCTCAGACCATTTCCTGGTTTCGTCTTTCGGTATGTGGGTAACTTCTGTGAGGGATGTTATGAAGGATTTAGTTTTAAGAGTTTTATGATAGTTACCCCGGTTGGCTAAGTCATTTTGATTTATATGGAGTTCCAAAAGATCCTTCTCCACTTGCTTCATCCACAAGAATCCATTAGCCTTGCCCTTGTTAGCAGCCTTGAAGATCCTATGGGATAGCCTCTTTGAATCCATTCTGGATAGATGTCCGTAAAAAGCCAGTCGCCTTCCTCTGATGGCATCAATGAGATTTGGTTGATACCATCGGCTTCCATCTGGTCGAATTCTTGGTCCTACTATCCGTCTCAAGAACTTTCTTTCTTGTACTTTGTACCTTGAGGGCTCTTAGTGGGGTCTTCTTATTTAGATATAGGCACTCTGTTGCATAGAGGGTCTGACTACTGCATTGTAGTGTCTTAGTTTGACATTCATCGACAAATTTTTTAAAGCATACAGTTTTCTACAGGCATGGTAAGCCTTATCTAGTTTGAGCCTCCTGTGTTCAAGAGCCATTGTTTCGCTTAGGTCCTCTGAAAACCACTTAATACTTTTGACTCTCTTGATGTAGATATTATCATTGACTCTCATCATTCTAGGGGTATCTTTAATGTTAGTAACAAACTCGGTCTTTCCTATGTTGATCAAAAGACCCGTTTTATTATGTTTTATATATAATACGAGAATTTATTATGTTATAGATAATAAATGCTTTTTTTATTATTACTAATTTATTGCACGCATAACTATTGTTTTTTTAAAAATACATTAGGTATATTTTTTAGCTCTAATACGGTTTAGTTTTTGTGGTAGCAATTTATTTTTAAACCGAGATATCCGATATCCAGAATCGAAAAAAAAATTAGTAGTGATACATCACTAGTTGGAATCTTAGGCCCAATTCACACAGAACGGACGTGGCGGAGACGTGGAGCTTTTGTCTCTTCCACGTTTGTCCTATTAAAAAAAGACCGCGCCACGTCCGTTCTGTGTGAATTGGAACATTCGTTAAATAGGAGAGGCGCGGAAGAGACAAAAGTCCGCGCCAAGTTTCTTTGCTGTCTCTCTTGGCGTACAAGAAGGGGCACGCACGCCACTTCCTCGCCACGAGTTTTTTTTTTTTTCTTTTTTTCTTTTTTAGTTAGCTTTCTTTTTTTGGGTGAGGGGTGAATCGGACATAAAAACAACATTAATAAAATTTGATATTGGAGTTACATACATATATACCAACAATTAATGGGGGTGAAACATGACTGATTTAATTTTTTATTTTTTTCGGGGGGCGAGGGTGAATCTGACAAAAAAACAACTTTGATGAAATTTGATATTGGAGTTACATACATATGAACCAACAATTAATAGGGGTGAAACATCACTGATATAATTTTTTTTTTGGGGGGGGGGGGAATCGGACATAAAAGAACTGAACAGATTTTCCCGAAAAACCCACCACCCCCCCAAAAAAAATTAAATTGGTAATGTTTCACCCCTATTAAATTGTTGGTGTAAATGCATGTAACTCCACTATCAAATTTTATTAAAGTTGTTTTTATGTCCGATTCGCCCACGCCCCCCGAAAAAAATAAAAATAAAATCAGTGATGTTTCAACCCTATTAAATTGTTGATATATATTTATGTGACTCCAATATCCAATTTTACGAAAATCGGTTGAGTTGTATTTATGTCCGATTCACCCTCACCCTCCCCCCCCCACAAAAAAAATTTAATGTGATGATTCATCCCTATTAAATTGTTGATAAATATGTATATAACTCCACTATCAAATTTTATCAAAGTTGTTTTTATGTCCGATTCACCCTCGCCCCCCGAAAAAAAAATAAAATAAAATCAGAAATGTTTCACCCCTATTAAATTGTTTATATATATTTATGTAACTCCAATATTAAATTTTACGAAAATCGGTTGAGTTGTATATATGTCCGATTCACCCTCTCCCTCCCCCCCTCCCAAAAAAAAAAAATTAAATGTGATGATTCACCCCTATTAAATTGTTGATATATATGTATATAACACCACTATCAAATTTTATCAAAGTTGTTTTTATGTCCGAAGAAACAAAAGCGCCACGTCCGTTCTGTGTGAATTGGACCTTAGATTGCACAACGCGGGAATACGATGCATTTACCCGCTTAATACCATTACTAGTTTTGCTTTGACCTGTGAGGTTGTGACGCGGTATTGTTTCCATTGTACAAGCTATGAGCTGAACCTATAGGACCAAAGGCTATTCAGAGACCTAGGTGAGAGCATTCCATTAAAGATCCTAAAGCCCTTTGGTTCAATAAATGCATTGATTCTCGATCTGATGATGATGGCTTTCCACCCCTTTTATTGCACCAGGTGCACTTCAAGGGGGTTCTGAGGAGTAGAGTGGTTTGGGAACAGTGACGTCACCATAGTGGCAGTGTGGGAGGGGGCATCGTCCATCCCCACCCCTCTCCCAATAATTAGAAAACCAAAATAACGGAAAAACCTGAAATTGGGGAACCTGCTGCAGGCTGCTAAAAATTCTATTAGATCATTTTACTCAGAGTTAGTCAAATTCAAAACAAATACCAATACATTTTTTTTTTTTACATAATATTTGTTAAATTATGTACCTTGGTTGTTACATTATTCGCAATATACAACAATGGAATATAATGTAATATTAAAAATACCAAACATCATAAAGGATAAGGGAGTCAGCACCCAGTGGTACGATCTCAAGGCGTGGCACTGCCATAGTGATTTGACAAGTGGATCTCATTTTCTGGCTATGTTGCATTATGCATGGAATTTCTAATACTGCAATATTCTGGAAATGTTTGCTTGAGAGGCCACGTCTCTAAATTTTATGAATGTGGCTGTCGAAATCTGACTGTAGTGTGTAGTTCGAGGTGCGTCTGTTATCAGCCTTCAAACAGTTATGTTAGAATATTTGTATTTTTCGAATGTTACTTTTTTGGTCGGTCCGAAAATTTGGGATGCGTAAGTCCAGGTAAGTTTTAATATTCACTCACAGACGGGCTCTATAGATCTTAGTGAGTTTTACGCCTCCTTGAAGTGAAATGAAATGAAAAATAATCTTTCTTCTGGGACACCTTGTCCTCTAAGAATAATATAAAAGTACAGTAAAAAGGTATTATTGGCTGGCTGCGTACATATCAGGCAGCAACTTATATAGAATGAAAATTATATACATATAAATATATAAGGTGAAATTTAGATTTAAAAACAAGTCTTTGGGTTTATATAAGAAAAACAAAATAAGTAAATAATAAAATTAAAATAAAAGAAAAGAAAAGAAAAAGAAATATTCTAACACTAATATATTATTACATAATTTCGGAAGATTGATAATTGAGGAGGTAGATGAATAAATTATGTTTAACGGAAGTGAGAGAAGTAGCATTGCAGATCGAAATGGGTATGGAATTCCAAAATAAAGCTGCACGATTAATAAAGGATTTTTCAAAGTAAGCAGTTCGATGAGAAGGGATATACAAATCTATATGCTGAGATCTGGTGTTAAAAAATGAATGGAAGAACGAAGGGCAAGGATGTCGTAAATTTATGAAGGTTTTTTGGACTTTAAGGATTGGAAAATAAAGGAACCAAGGAAGTATTGTCGCCGAAAACTTGGATAAAGCCACCTCAACTCGGTATTGATCCTCAGTGTGATTATGATCCTTCATAATTAGTAGCAACTCCTGACGATCCTTGTCTTTAGTCTGCCGTCTTCTTACTATCATCTTTTTGACATTTTGCAGCCACTCTTGGCTTCCCTCTCAGTATCAGTCCGTCAGGCAGTATCATTCCTTTGGGGACTCTTCCATCCCTTCAACGTGACGAAACTACTTCAATCTTGCATTTTTGGCGTGCTGGGTTTAATATATGACATTAAATGTTGATTTTTTGTTTGAGAGGTAATTTTGAGTTTCTTGGTTTTGAGTAAGGAGTATAACAGAACACTCTCAGCTCTAGTGTTTGCCTTTTTCTCTTGACATGTGTGCCCATGTCAGCATATTATCATGTAGAAGTATTAAGTATATCACTTTGCCGGTTTGATGTAAAGACTGATATCGTATCGTGTTGTTAATGTAATATATATATTGATAATTCAATTTTATTTTCTAGTTTTTACACAAACGTGTATCTTATTCACATTATGTTGAAATGCTAGAGTACCAGCCAATACCTTTTATGTAAGAAAGTGGGATTTTCTGCAAAATCAGATGTTCCCAGAACAGACACCCGATGAATCTTAAAGCTGGATTCGTCTTTATAATATTAAATTCTTTATAAATTAAAAAAATATTTTAGGCCCTATACCTAACAGTTGTGTACTCATAATTGATAAATTACAGCAATTAAAAAATACATTTATAATGAAATTTTTTAAAATCTTGAAACATTACCAATCATTTTTTTTCCTGTAATTGCCCTTTACTTAAACAAATAACAGTTGACCAATGTAGAAATAAAGTAAGAAAGACTTTATTTTCGTAAGTAATCCTTAGAATTGAAGACAAATAAATTTAATATGTGTACTTTTATTTTATAATATACCAATTTTGGAAACTCTAAATAAATAATCTTTCTACATTTAAAAAAAAAAATTGAAAATAATAAACAAATTAAAGGTATTTTTGAGACAGCGCTTAAATTATTTGGAGTATGCATCTACCCTTATTATTAAACGACTAATACCCAGTAAATTATGTTAAGTACGTTTTGATCGGAATATGTTCTGTCATGGGAAAAGTCATTCGTGCTACACGAACGGTTTTATATTAATCAGGATAAAAAAAAAGTGTACCATCGCATGCGTACCTCCAGGACCAAACAGTTAAAACACCGGCACCATGCTGTCGCCACAAGAGGTATAAGTTAATTTACATTTGATTAAACTATTCTATAAAAAAATAAAAATAAATTAAAATTATATTTTGCAAATAGAAACACATATATGTAACTTTTTTATATTCAGCATATACATTTATTTGTATCCGATATAATACTATTTTATATGAAATTTGTATTCTCTAACAATGAAAAGATAATTAATGCTTTACTTATTGTTAGATTAACACCCCATGAGGACAATAAAGAATCGAAGGCATGTTCAGTTAGCCCTAAAGACAAAGTCAAAAATCGTTTATTTCATGTTTTTAATTAACTATATTACAAATCGTAGAACGAATTTGAATATAGTTCAACGAACTTCTTGAAGATCATTCAAGACGAGGATTATATTGATTAATTAATGATTATTGAAGAGAAAATATTAATGAATATACTGAATTCAAAAGTGCCTAGAGAAAGGCCGTTACTGATATATAAAGGGGGAGGGGGATTCCAAAGTGAAATTTCTCTGATCATGAAGGCTCCGGCAAATGGAGCAGTTTTAAGAGAGAATTTTCTAGGATGTGCTCATGTCGATGAAAAACAATTAATTAATTAACTATCTCTTCAGTATTGGATCTATGTTCAATTTCTGATATATTAAAAGCATAGAGATGAAAATAAACCAGCTTGATTTCATTACGCAAAAAAAATGTCTTGCATCAGAACCGCATAAGGTTGGATGTTCTATAGCTTTTCGTTGTTTTATACTTCATATATCTACCACCAATTCATACATATTAACATTAACATCCAATACCGACATTTAAACTGTTTTCGAAAGGAATATTATTAATGAAGGTTTTCCACCTTATTGGAATGATTATCACACCTTTTTAAAATATCTAATATTTTCGAATTAGTATATTTCTGTATTCAAAATTAACTAAAAGCATAATTTCGATATTGAAATATCCAACGTCCACTCAAAAAAAAAAAAAATCCGATATATTTATGACAGGAATATCTATTTTGATTCATGAAACAAGCACAAGTTTTTATCAATAAACTACAATAGAAAACAATTTAAAAAATGGTATCCTAAGCAAAGTGGGAATTTTCGTGACAACTTGTTGGGGAAATTTCAAAATGACAGTAATCTGGCAACACTGCTTATGAGTTAAGAGTGATCAGCCAGGAGCAGCTTTGATCATGTCAAACCAAAGTTTCGTCTGTAATCATCAGTCTCGCAGTTTTTGAGATCTTTAAACCATTTTGAAATTTCCTTTATAATAATTTCTAACCAATTATTTTCTTTTAAGTGAACGGAATTACTTCAAAGTTTCAAATTCTATATTTGTTGATTGAAGGAATTTTTCTGTAAATATTTAAGCAACCTCAGGTATTGATAATTATTAAAAGAAAAATCCATCGTTTTATGCTAAAATTTTCCTTTTCATGATCCCTCTTAAAGTACAATTATTCCTCTTGAAAACGATTTGGTGCAATGTCTATGCAGTTAGGTAGAACGCGGTTTTTTCAGTTCATTCTAGGCTTGTTTTTCATAGTAAGCCCAGATGTAATATACTTGTGTATATGTTAAAAAACTTAACATATTATCTGAAAATTATCTCAAGTAGTAATAGCCGAATCAAATCAAAGTGTGTAAAGCTTTTACTGGCTCAACAATAGTTGTTAAGTTTTCCATATATACAGTACAAATTTCTCATAGAAGCATGATATGATTGATTAATTTATCTTCCCTAAATTTCATGAAATGTCTTCTCACCAATTCTGATCTGGTTTGTAATGTTTAATTTTTTTTTTTTTTTTTTTTTTTTTTTTTTTTTATTAATTTGTGTAAAACATCATTTTAAAATAATCTATTTTCTCTATCTTTGATTATTCTTTTCACATTGAATGAGCGGATAGTGATCAATATAATTCAAAGGAATCATTCTGTTGAAGATCTGTGGATCCTGAATAAATATGAAATTAACTGATTTTCTAGGAAGAAGATTAATTCTTCACACATGAGTCACATAAATATGATTTTGAATGACTACCAACTGGGAACAATCCTAATACACAGTTTACCCAGCAATAATCTTATTCAGTAATATTGTTATATATCAGAGAACAAGAAGAAAATAAACTTAATTCTGGGACAACTTGTCCCCTAAGAATAACATATGAGGGCAATCATATGGCTATGATAATTGATTATGAATAACATTTGTAAGTTAGAAGGGCAAAGAAAGATTATGTATAAATATTTTTAAATTTCTAAGGAAGATTGATAATTCAGGAGGTAAAGAAATAGACGGTGGTGAAAAGAAGTTAAAGGGGAGCATTTTCGAATCGAGGAGGGAAAGGGTTTCCAAAAAGAGGAATAGATTTTTCAAAAGATGCAGTTCAATGCAAAAGATGTATGATTGATGGCTCAGATATTTGTATTTTTAAGTTTTGCGTATTTTAATGATCACTAGGCATATCTTGAATTTTATTTATAGTCTGAAAAATCTGTCAATTAGATATTAATCATTTCATGAAAAATTTGTATTACTGGGTATTATATTACACCCAATATATTATTAATTCATATTTATTCACCTAATAAATTGTAAGAAACTAATAATTTAACCTGTGGTTCTTATTAATATATGAAACAATTTATTATTATTCATTTAATTCTTAATTTTCAATACTATTCTAAATATTAATCAAAAAAAGATACAATTTTGAATATCAACGATAAAAAAAAATTATGATTCTAAACATTGTATTAACGTCATACAATGATGGTATGACTTGTATTTGTGGTAAACATAAATATATTTCATCTTAATATTATTTTATATTTAATATATCTGCAATATTTCATGAAGTTTTTTATATATTTAAAGATGTAGGTAGTTGGGGTATGCAGTCATAGATACATAGCAATTAAAAATAGATTTTAATTTATAATGCAGACATTTCGACTTCCTAAGATAACATCCCTTAATTAACAAAAGAACTGAAAATTAGTGAAACCAATGGTGAATTAAAAAATAAAACAAATTCAAGCATATAAGTAATTATAAATTATTCTCATGAAGTTCATGCCATTTATTGGGATTTCCATCAAACAATGTTTAACATATCTATCTGTCTATTTAAGCAAATATCATTTAAGATTTTGAATAAGTTTGATGAAATTCATCACTGACTTTGCTATTCTCAAAATCATCTGATGCTCTTCAACTTTTACAAATTCTTTCTCAGATTTAGTTTTTACTTTGTTGCTCAGTAGTTTTACAATTGGATTTATTACTCAGGCACTTCTGTAATTAACATAAACAAGTTTATCTCATTTATTAAATTTAGGGGTAAGATTTATTAATTCTATTTCTTGTGTTATAGCATCTCCATCCAATATTTATTCTACCACCATTTTTTTTTTTCACGTAATGGCCTCTAAGGACCACACAATTATCATTGATTAGGCTTCTTTGAGAATCTTGATTTTCTTTCTTTCAGTCGCAGTTTCATGATTTTCTACTGCATTTCTTTTCTTTTTTCGGACCATTTTGTACCCCCCTTTTTTTCTCTTCTAATATTAGTGAGGTTTTTCAGTGTTTTCCTGTATGTGGCTCTATCCAGACAGTTGGGACCTGAAATTTTAAGGTTCTTTAATTCTTCTCTTTTTGGCTTCATGCATCCTCCCATGCTTTTGTAGCTAAAAATTTTGTTATAGATCTTTTTGTTCAATCTTTCCTCCTTCATCAGCCTTTTGATTCTTATCTCGGTTTCCAGGTCTTTGATTTCTCTGTGGATCTCTTCGTTAGATCTTTACCTGTAACCTTCCTGTGTTTTCCTGGGTCCATAGATTTTCCTTAAGATCCTTCTCTCTATTCTTAGCAGCTTTCCCGAGTTAGTAGTCATGTGGTATCCATCCCATACAAAATCACAGGCTTTACACAATGTTGTAATGCTTTAATTTTGCATTGGAGGAGAGGTTCTTTTTATTTTAAATTTTGCCTGTTTGGTAACAAAAATTTTATAGTTTTTTGATTTTCTCTCAGATACTCTCTTTCTCAGAACCATTGTAACATATTATTTTCCCAAAATATTTAAATGTTCTGGTTACTTTTATTTTTCCCTATTTGGTGTTTACTGATTTTTTTTTTAAATTGATTTCATTAGTCATAAGCTCTGTTTTTTCGTATGAAATTTGTAAACCTGCTTTTTCTGGTATTATTTGTAGGGTATTCAATTTTTTTTCTTAGATTTTTTTCCAATAGATTCCAATAAATATAATTATGAGAATATGTATTTTTTTTTTTTTTTTTTTTTTTTTTTAATAATAATTATTTATTAATTAAATGATATCATTGGAAAATGAGTTTCAGTGGTACTGATGGCATGACTATAGGTTTGGTGATGATAAGAAATGGTGATCTCATGAATTGTAAGCTAGGATGGTAAAGTTAAAAAGAAAAAAAAAGAAGTGGGCTTACCAAAATGATTCATCAAGCCAAGTGGTTGATTTTCTCAAAACCTTGTTGAATTATCTGATTTCTTAAATTATGTCATGTATATTCTTTAAAAAATCAGTAATTTATCCTATTTAAACAATTCTCAGTTCTGAAATATTAAATTCTTTTCTATTTTAAAAATTTTAACAAACATAATAACCAACAATTACTGTAATCCAATGATTTGTAATTAATTAAATTTATTGGTATATAGTTGTTAACAAGAGTGTTAAAGTTCCTGACACTTCTACACAATCTGCCTCAATTGAAATATTTACAATATTCAATTGAAGAAATAATATTTTTTATGTGTCTCAAGACAAACAAAATTTTATTTACTTATTGGTGGTCGCTGACATAATACTTTTCATTTAGGTACTTTTCCTGTTGGAAATAATAATCTTTATTAATCAATTCTTTTATTTATGTATATTGGTTTAAACAATAAAACCTTGTTGAATCAGCTATTTAAAAAATTATATAAATTGATTATTTACCTTAAATTAACTATAGAAAGTATGATTGAAGTAAAAAACAGTTTTATTCTTCTAGTTAACAAAATGGTTATAAGCTTAAAATAAACCCTTTCTTTATCTTTAAAGGGAAAGGTATATAAGATTTTGATGGTATAATTATTAAATTTTCATTCTATATGTTAGTGAATTTTGAAACAATAGTTTTTCTCAGCAATGAGTCAACTTATTTTGTTTTTGTTTTTTCTGATTTTCATTACTGTAATATTTATCCATTCAGCAGTTATTATTATTTGTCAATAAAGGATTTATATAGGAGAAACGTAAACAAGCTGTTTTTATTTGATAAAAGCTATTTGTCTTGTTTCCATAATTTAACCGAGTTGTGTAAGATTTGGATTTATCAGTGGCTATTTTAGGTTTTTTTTTTTTTTTTTTTTTTTTTTTTTTTTTAATCTTTTTTCTAAACTAGAGAAATAATTACCAAATATTATGTAAATAGATCATAACAATTTTTATTGTATAATCTCACTGAATATTTTCCAAGTTTTTTTTCTCTCAAAAGTTTATGGGTTCAAGTCAATACAAATTTACTTATATTTTATTTATTTTAACTTTAACCAATAACAAAGTATTTATTATCCATACATATTAAACAATTCTTGCTTCTTATTAGTTTTATTTTTATGGATATTACTGTAGTGTGTGTTATAATGTAGGTTATAACTATTTCTTTCATAGAAAACAATCTAGATAATTAATTTGGTCTCTCCAAAAATTATAAAACACTACAATTTGTATATTTCATTTGATCTCTCCTAAAACTAAAAAATTCACTTTACTGAATAAAATAATTAAGGTTTTCTAAAATGTTGTGAGTATTGCTGGATTTAAAAAAGTAACTTTTTTTAATTTATGTAAAGCTAAGGAATTAGTTAGTTCTATTTAGTTAATGTATGTACTCGTATTGTTTTAATAAAGAATTAGCAAGCTGTTTTGATTTGAACATTTTTCCATTTTATGTTATTAATATTGACAGTTATATGAAGTGACTATGATTCATTTTTTACATTTATAATAATTATTTTTGATTGCAGAAAAATAAAGTTTGTTGAAAACTGTGATGATTTTATAACTACTATTATAAAAAAAAAAAATGATCAGTGTGCAAAATGTATATAGAGCTTGATCCAATTTAAGAAGCCTTTAAAATGTAAGAGAAGTAATTCCTGTGAAGAGGGGAGTATTAAATTATCAGATCAACACTTCCAGGGCTTGAAACACTGTGAGGAGAGTTTGAATTTGGCCAATACCAGAGCTTGGGGGAAGAGAGGAGAGAAGGGGATGCTGCTGGATCAATAAGGTACACAGCTCAGTATCACATGTGTTCTCCCACTAAGGATCTGTCACAACAATTTTAGCAAATCGGCATCATTTAATTTTTATATTTGTAGTTATGGAATCAACATGAAGTGGGGAAAGTTGCCAACAAAGGATCATGAAGTCTGTGCAGAAAATACTGAAAAGATTTAGGGATGCTCTTGATGAAGTGATGGAATTAAGAGAATGAAATTGTAGAAACAGACCTGCCCCTCAATTAATATTGGAACAAGCCAACCTAATATCCAGGAAATATTTCAGGTATTTACTCCCACCGTATTATTATATTACCTGTTGTTATAGAACAAAAAAAAAAAAAAACTGAAACAAGTGTGTAATTGATTGAAAAATGTTTTAAATTCTTTGAGCATTCAATTTTATTTAAGAATAACCAATAAGATCTAAATAAATATATATTTTTTTAATTTTGCATAAAATCAATGTTTCATTATATTATTTTAAAATTCTAGCTACATTTTATGACATCATTACTACATCAAAACTCAAATAATGCATTACTTTTTTTGAAAAATTTAAAAAATCAAATATAACAATTTTAATTTTTTTTTTTTTTTTTATAGCTGAATGTTTTTCATTTTCATTCAAATTAAATGAATTTCATTAATTTATTATAACTTTTTTCTTCTAAGTATTTGAAATTTATAATGTTTATCTGTATAACTTATTGTCTAATCCATCTGTCATTGTTATTGGTTGTTCATATTCATATCTGAATTTAAGGCTCATATTTATCACTTGAAAATAATTCCTATGAGATTTCATTGAATAAATACAAATAATATATATTATTAAGTTATTAATGAAAATCGTCAGAGTTCATAATGAAATATAAAAGTAAAAATAATTCCCCATCATTATATGTAAAATGTAAATTTTATTTATTTAATATAGTTTTCTACAAATTAATTAAATTCAATACGAATTAAAATACATAAATGGCTATTTTGGATGAACGACTTTAAATTAATTAAAATGCTTAATAAAGACTCGTAGTAGCTTCAAATAAATCAATTCCAATAATCTTAGTATACACAACCAAATTTTATGTTTTCATAGTATAAAACAATAACAAATGTTTAAATTTTCGTATTAATATTTTTATGAAATGCATTTGTTTATATATAGTTCAGTTAGAGGTAGCAATATTTTTGTGGGTTGAATATATTTCATATAAACTAATTATGTAGCTAGCCCAATTTGTTCTGGCAGCTTTATTTATTCTTTGTATTTGTAAACTATTTTCTCCACAATATATTTTGTTATTACCAGAAATATTTTCAGAAATATTGAACAACTGTTAGAAAAAAAAATACATTGCTCATCAATAACTTTTATTAGTCAAGAGATTATTTTTTATCACTCTAAAATAAAGGCAATTTTATCTTTTTTAGTTAAGATATCTTTTATAATAATAAGCAGAAAAATCTTTATTGATAAAATCTATTTCAATTAATTCTCAATCCCAAAAACGTTTAGTTTAACTTTTTTTTTTTAATCTTATATAAAAATAAGTAAACATGAAATAACAGTTATTTTTCTTATAAAAAATACATCTCGAAATGATTTTTTTTAAACTTATTTTTATTTTATTATTGTTAATAGGTTTAATACTCTTATCTACTTTTTTATTAAACTATTCTTCTTTATTTAAGAGATTTGGGTTGAACCTCCTTCACCAAATCCAAACTTATGCCATTTCCGTCCCAACTCACCACTCCAAGATTTGTGTTGCCAGATAACTGTTTTCATTTACTGTTTGTATATAATAGCTTAACCTAAACAGATTCTCTAAAATAAAAGTAATTTTCTGAGCAAAAAGTAAAAATCATTATTTTAAACTCTCTATCAAGAAATTAAAATACTTAAAAAAACAAGGTGTTAAAAAATTTTTTTTTATGTGGATATATCTTTTGGCTGGGATCTACTTATTTGGTGTAAATAAGTATATATTTTTATATTATAGTATCTCTTATATTATAAGATAACATCTTTTATTATATAACATTTGTCACTGGGGACCCAATGGCTGAGTGATTTGAGGCGAGGGTCTCAGTGCACTCGGTACTGAAAGTCATGGGTTCGAATCCCATCTGGGCCAATGAAAATTTATTTCGTAGCGGATCCACAAAATGATTATTGAACTTCCCACCCTGGCTAGAATAGGTTGGTAACCTGTAAACCCATTCTTCCTGCTCTAGTTGTAGTACATAAGGATGTTAAGCCCCAATAACCAACAACAATATTTGTCACTAGGACCTACCGTTTAGAAGCTAAATTGCTCTGAATGAAAAAAGTCAAGTTTAAAGCCCCTTATTTTACCTCAATTTTGTTTATTTTGAATAGTCATTGATTGACAATTTAATTTAACTAATTATTTCAGTAATTTGATTTTTTTAATTCTAAAATGTAAATGTGGAAAATCAGTAGATAATAGATTGAAACATCCATGATCTATTGGTTTTCTCAGTCAGGAAGAACTTGTTTTCTTTTTTTGTTCCCCCCCCCCTAATAAATGTTACCGTTACTAATAAACACAGGAAAACAAGGATCATTGCTTAATATTTAATATTTTTGTGCCAAATAATCCAAAATTTAAATTACTAGGGATAGTAAATAGTGTATATATATTTATGTTTTATAGAATTCCTGTCTTAATTAAAATTCATTGTTTTAATGACTAATTCATTACTTGACTTTAGCTGACAACCATATATCTGTAAATGAAAAACCCCAACTTAATGACAGCAATTTAGTAGCCCTAGTATCGAAGCCATTGGATTTTTATTTTAAAAAATAATCTGTATTCTTATCTCTTCTTCCTATGGATCAGAAATTCAGATGAAAGGTGTAAAATCTAAGACAGATATTAACCAAGAAATAGCAGATGGAGGGTAAGAAATAAAAGCATTCCTTCTATGAACAAGAAAAAGAATAAAATAAAATTTATTCTGGCACAACTTTCCCTCTACAAACAACTTAAGAGAAAATTTTATAGGGCAATTGTTTGGCTATGATAATTGATTAATAATTAAATTATAAGCTATAAAAGTAAAGGAAAAATTATGTAAAGATACATAACTTGCTTATACACATTTTACTTTTTCTTGGAGGAGTAATTAACTAGAAAGGACAGAAATAGATATTTTTTTAAATAAGTTCGGAAAGAGCATTTTTGAATTGAGAATGGTTAGAATTCTAAAGAGAGGAAGCGCAGATGATAAAGGATTTTTTAAAGGATACAGTTCAATCTGCAGGAGTAAAAGATTGATGGATTGGGTTCTTGTATTTGAGAGAGGGGTTAGAGGAGCGCAGTATTTTTTTTTTTTTTTTTTTTTTTTTTTTTTTTTTTTTTTTTTTTTTTTTTTTTTTTTTTTTTTTTTTTTTTTTTTTTTTTTTTTATAGGATTGGAATATGAATGTACCTATAATGAATATGAATGTACCTATTGTTGTCAGAAATTTGAATAAAACCACCCAATTTTATATATGTACCAATTTCCTCAATTTACTCCACAGTCTAAGAAGTGGAAATTATGTTGGTCATAATTAATAAAATAATTATATAGAACAGCTCTGAAAAGAACAAGACTTTCCAATCCTTTAACTCTGAAGAATGGCTCTAGATATAAATAAGCGATGGATTAATGATGTTATATGATAAATAGTAGAACGGAGGCAGTGAAGTAAGAAAAACATTAAACAAATAAAAAAATTAAAAATAATCTAGTATGCCATATAAGATAAATAATTTATATTCTCCTGCTATAATTTTGTTATATCTTTTTTGTCTCTCTCCCATTCCTTACCACACAGCATGCGGTTTTCCGGACTGGGATCTTTGATTTATCAGGTTGCTAGGGTAACGCACTTTATTACAAGAGCGTTACCTCTGAGCTATGAATGCCACCCCCTCCCTCTTTATCTCCTTCTGCAATCATCATTAATGTAATATATTATTATATTAGTAGACTTGTTCTAATATAATGAAAAATATAAAAGGCATATCATATCTCCCATAAGTATCACCATTTATTAAAAAATTATTTCTTCTGAAACAATGGAGTATGCTTGAAAAATGTATTCAATAATTATGGTGTATTGCTATAAAATCTATAAATATGTTTACTCTGCAAAATAAAATAATTATTTCATTCTATCACATACCAAATAATCACCTAATTCAATTATACTTTTCAACACTTGTTATTGTTAGTGCATATATATTTCAACACAGTTTGTTTATATTTCTAGGTATTTATATACATTTTGTTACAATTAATTTTAATTATATATATATTTTTTTTATTCTAAGGTCTTGCGATGAAGGGGAGCGCATGGAGAGGAATCGTTTATTGTTTGTTGTTCTATGCCAGCATATTTTCTGGTTTTCTGACCATTTGTTGCCCTTTACTTCCTCTCCTTTTGATTGATAACCGCCTGTACCGGCATGCTATGGACATCATATTTGCTATCTGGGAGCTGTATCCTGTCGTAAGTACATGAGTTTATAATTTGCTTGTAACATATTGGCACAATGTTAATTATTTATTCTGAGGCAAAGGTTTCTCTCGGTATGAGATTTATTGATTACAAATACATGAAACTACCTACTTTATTTTTTTAATTCATAGCCAATATAACACTAATTAGATATATTATTTATTTACTTTTTCTTTAACATCTTTATTTTTCACTAATAATAGACACTTGCAAATCTATGAAATTAAATTCATTGTGAAATACTTAGGTATTCATGATGGTATAAAAGGATCTATACAACTAGGATTGATGAATCACATTTGCTTACATTTTTTAAGTGTTGGGGCTTCTTTGGCCCACTCTAGCTCTTGTGATGTTGCTCAGATAGAAAATTTGAAACCATTTTTCTCATCAGAAAATTAATGGAAAATATTTTTTGTATGTAACATTGGTCGCTACGACCTACCGTTTAAGAGCTGTTTTGAATGAAAAAAAAGTCTCATTTGAAACCCCTACTTTCTCTTAAGTTTGTTTCATTTTGAATAATGATTAATTGTTAATTGAAGTAATTTGATCTTTTTAACTCTAAAATATAAATTTGGGAAAGCAGTAGATTGCATAATATTCATTATTCACTTAAACCATAATCATAAAAATCAAGTTTTAAATTTTTTTTTTCTTTCAGGCATTGATGGAGATTCTCTTCGGCACAGAGTTTATTGTGAGTGGTGACAAAATTAGGCCTTGGGAACACTCTATTCTTATCATGAACCACAGAACTAGGCTAGATTGGAATTTTCTATGGGGCGCAATGTATTATAGTACGTCTCCACCATCACACAGGCTGAAATTCATTCTTAAATCACCGATTAAAAGAGTTCCAGGAGCAGGTAATTTTTAATTCCTCAATTTAGTTTATGAATTCCTTTAATCACTTTGTTCAAATTGTAGAATTTTATTCAACACAAAAATACGGTAGAACCTCACTATCAACCTCCAAATAGTCTGACTCTCTAGGTAATCTGACCCCCCAGTGAAGTCTAGGGGGAAGCAATATTTTCGAGGAATCACCAATATTCCAGTAAAATTGTAAACTTTGGTGTGCAAAAGGGCGGATAATTAATATAGTGTTAGTGTTGTGCTCCTTTTCTAAAATCCAACCTTTCGATCTTGAAGTGCCACCACTCGCAAATTAGTAACATCAATGTGTCAAAGCTTTTGACAATTTCTACGTTTCACCGAAATATCTGCTGCACTTTTGGTTCCTAAAGAGTGCTTTTTATATTCAAAATTAAACTAAACTGAAGTTTCTAGGTGTAGAAAATAAACTCTGTAGCTTAAATGGGGACCAAGATACAAACTTTCAAATGTTCAGAATTCTCTCAGAAAGTGGTGGAAATTGTGATTTTTTTATGGTTTTGCTCTATACATCCTTAAAAACAATTCTTAGAGCATACTTCATTATGACCTTTTTTAAAGGTGAGTTAGTTTTCTAAAAACCTAACATAATGTGGTGATACTACATCCAATGTCACTGTATATAAATAGCTGGGTAAAACATGTCTATGCAAATATATTGGTCTGTTAGTGTATATAAAGTACGTTTCTAATTCCCATATTTTTTTAAAATGCTAACATATAACTTTTAATGTAATAAAATAAAATAATACACTTTTAGCTATGAAAAACATGTGTTTCATTGTAATCTGCGGTTTATCTGACATTTTGGCCTTTCTGCCCTACACTTTTGTTCTGTTAGGGGTCGGATTAGTGAGTTTCTACTATATAAGTAAATAAGTCTAAAAATGAAATCTACTAAAACTAAGAAGACAGGAATAGATCATCTGTTAAAAAAATAAATAAATAATAAATAGCTGATTTATGAGAGTCCTGTTTGCAATGTTGTGAAATCTTTGTAATTTTGCTGTTAACTCCCTGTAAGAAATTTTGAACTTGTTTGCCTGTGTCACAATGTTTCCAGATGGTACTTAGGGATCCACCCAAACTTAATTTCAGTTTAGCAGACTGACTTGCTTTTTATTTAAGTTAATATCTGTATATTCTCTCAGGGCTCCGAAAATAATGTTCTAGGTCTTCATCTTTTCTGAAGAAATCTAACCTATTATTTTATATCACTTTTGAAATTATACTAAACCTAAAGAAAAAAAAAATATATTTTAAAGGAGTTTGACTTTATTTTAAAATTAAAGATGTTCTGTATTCTTTTTTTGAATTTGGCTTGTTATCTCTGAAACTTAGTCATTTTCTCTCTGCGGTAAAAACCCTTTTCATTTCTCCTGTTAAAAAATGTGATGAAATCAGTCAGATTTAAAGAGTATTTTTCAATTCAAAATAAAAAGGTTCTAAGTACTTCAAAGGCACCACTCATATACAACTTTTTTTTTCTTAATTAAAAAAGATACCAATATATTTAATATAACCTACAAATATGATTAACATTATTTCAAATAATAATACAACTCTGTGGAACTACAGACCGATTCGGTCCTTGGCTTCCTCAATGAGCCTTTGTCAGGTCGCTCTATCCTACGCAGTTGAGGGTATTCAGCGATTTCCAGTGTGTCTTGAATGTCTGTGTCCTCACATCTAAGACACGGTATGTCTTTCCCTCTTGTTTCATAGAGCTTTCCATAAAGAAGATTTTTGAAATTTCTTCTTCTGTCATTCTGGCAATGTAGCCTGTCCAACGCAGTCGCCCAAGCTTGATGCACATTATCACATCCACCTCCCTGTACAGAACATATATCTCCCTGTTTGTTCTTCTCCACCAAATCTCTCCAACATTAAAAGATCCAAAAATGCAGCAAAGAATCTTCCTTTTGAAGATAAGATATATTTTTTCTTCAACATTAAATAGGGTCCAGGTTTACTAATAGGGGAAGGGTGGGCATAGTGGCCACTCTAACGGAAACACATTTTTTTCAAGAAGTTATAATTGTTGAAATAGAAATTACGTATAATTAAGTAATAGAAATTACGTATAAGGTACCTTATTTAGTTACATATCTTCAAACAAATTCTGTTTAACCATATCTTTGTTATTTTTTATAAAAAAATTTTTTTTTTTTTCCAATTTTTATAAAATGGACACTTTGCCCGATGGGTAAGGGCAAAGTGGCCACAGGATGTCCACTATACCCGATGTAAAAAATAATACTACAAATGCATTCAAAAAACAAATTATGTATGTATTTTATACAAATTAAAGTATATTAAATTCTTTAAATATGTTTTAAAGAGAAAAACAAAAAATACATTAGCTGAAAGTTGCTTCAAAATGTTTTATGAACTTTGTGATTTACCCTTTTTCAGTTTATTTGCAGAGATCACATATGAACTCATTGTCTTCCTCCTCACACGCAGCACAAGCTTCATGTGCCCAATTGTGGCAACCAGAGCATCTGATCCAACCTTTATTTTGTTAAGACTTTGAATACAACTCCTGACAGTACAGGCAACCTACATCACTCTCGTCACTATCAGAATCACTAAATAAAGCACGTGTTGCCACTTTTGGTTTCTTTTTCTCTTGAATAGGCTTATTTTTTTTACAATATCGGCTTATTACCAACTTCTTTTTTTCTTTTTTTAATTTTTGATTAATTTTCTTCAGTCTTTCTTTTTTTTCCTTTTCTGCCATCACAGCTTCAAGTTCAGCCTTGTAACGGGTTGGTCAAAACTGCTGCCGAACCCTTTTTCCTGTTATTTTGTTGTTTGATAATGTTTGTTTTAAGGACTGGGACAATATCATTAGGGCTCAGAGCAAATGAAGGTATATGAGGCGATTGGACTTACAGCAGATGCGATACTGGTCATGGAGCTTGGGCTTACGGTAGATGAGGTGCTGGGTTTAATAAGTGGACATCCAGGAGTTGAGGTATTAGGACTTGATGAGCCTCTAGAAATGAGAACAGTAGGCCTTGAGGTTGTGCTGGCATTGGGTTCTGGATCTGCAGATCTTTCTTCGTCAGGGTTCAGTGACACTTGATTGACTTCAGCTGTTGGGTGTGTGTCAGAGGGATTGAGAACTTTTGTGGTTGTAGATATAAATAAAAATTTAGTGTCGGGCAAAGTGGCCACAATGGAGGGAAAAGAGCCCTCCCTAAGTGCCCTCCAAAGTGCACTTTGCCCTTTTTGACACCATTACCTAAATGGCACGCTGCAAGTTCACCCATAACACTATCTCTTACTTTCACAAATGAATTTAAAGGTTAGATCACACTTATTTCTGTGGTTATTGTTACCATTATATACTAGGATCAAATATGCAGTTATAATAGTTATTGCAGTACACTTACCTTACATCAGCAACTTGAAAAACAACTAAATTGATGATAATTTCTGAACATGTTAACTGAACTGCTTCAAAGCACTACGCAATACTGATGGCAGTCCTATGGAATAGTTAAATCGTTTTCGGCCTGGTGGCAGCATTTTGTAGTAGAAAAATAGCTTATGGCCACTATGCCCACCCTTCCCCTATTTCAAATAGACATTTACGAAAAAAATTACAGTCAATTTAATAAAATAATTTTTTTAATCAATAATTTGAATAATTTAATATATTTATTATATATGCATTTGAAGCCTAAATATTCATAACAGTAACATTTTATTTTGATCAAATATAGAGTAATATGCAACATCAAAATTTGCCGAATGATTTAGAATAAGTTGTTTGGAATGAATATCACTCATGTTTTTGAACAAATATAGGCCTTAGATAAAGGGAACCAGTCTATGCCTTCACCTTCAACTGAATGCAAGATCTTTTCTCTTCTCGGTGAACAGATCAATTAGTAACATCCTGACTGCTACTTATGAGACTGCATTGTTACCATAACACAGTTATGCCCTTAAAGTACTTAAGTGGTAAATAGAGGCCATCGGTTTTCTTTTAGCAGAGAACTATTATAACATTAAGGAAGTAGAATTGTTGATAAGAGTAGTTTCTGTCTTTAAGTTTAGCAATTATTTGATTGGGTTTTATTTTAAGAAATCGATAAAGACTAAAGTTGTAATCTTTTTTTGGGTCAGTTGCTGTTATGCCTCTCTATAGAAGTGGGAATCTGTCTTACATATGTGTATATATTAGAGTTGATGCCTATTTTGTTTAGGAGAGCAGAGGAAACATTTTTCAATTTTATGTATTATAGCTGAAAGTATCCCGCTCCGCTATGGTTTAATATCATTAGGATGAAGACAACTTAAATTAGTAAAAGTTAAGCTTAACGTTGATAATTATTATTACTTAATTAAACCTGAACAATTCCATTCTTAGAATAATTTCAATAAGTAAATTTGACAATTTGCAAAAGTTAATTTTATATTATTTTGATAGCCCTCCAGTGAAGCTTCGAGACAGCGCTACCATTTTACCCAGCTCTGATACCAGACCATCAGCTCTTCTTATGGCATACTTTAAGTGAATATAGTCTTAACTTCTCAACTTTTTTGAAGAAAGTTTAGTCTTTCTGTTTCTATTTTTGCGTACATATCAAGCATAAATTGGTTGAGGAGATTACGAAATTAAAATAAATAAGGTTCTTCACCTCCTCGCTCCACTAACATTTAGGCGTAAAAAATCAGCTGCAGACACAGATTTCTTAAGTGATGTATTGGAGTTTGGGTCACGCTGAGGGATGTTAATACTGTACATTTCTTCTCCATGGTAGAACATGATACGATACTAAAGAGAATCATACACTTGGTAGAACTATTGATTCTTATCTGTTTTTTGTCCCCATATCGAACTGGCCTTACATGTCATCACCAGAGAGCATAAGTCTTTTAACCTCCTCTTTATAACATAAGTCTTATAATAGCTTCTCTTCACGAAACAACTCAAACTTGTAAGTTGTAAGTAACCTCTGCAGCTACCATGAGTTCACAGAAAGTACCAATATTATAAGGTTTCGACATCGATCGTATTTTTGTTTGTTTACAACTATAAGGAACTTAATTTGTGGTCAAAGTGTGCGGCTTAAAGATCTAACCTATTTTTTAACTTAGCTTATATCCTTATATATAGCTTATATATGTATTATTATTTATTTCAGGTAAAAAATATTTAATAGATATTTCTGTTTTATAGGTTGGGTAATGCAGATGGCAGGGTTCTTCTACATACACAGGAGGTGGGAGAATGACCAGCGCCTAATGTCGAATATGTTGGAGTATCTTCAAGATATAAATCATACGTACCAGGTATGAAAAATGTTTTAATCCCAAATAGAACAATAAATATTGTTTATTTTGGCTTGATATTCTATTTTAATAATATAAATATAATTAATTTATAAGTTAAATATTATTTTTTATTATTTAATAAAAAATGATTGTATATTTTATTATTGCTAAACCTTCCTGAAACTATATATAGGAGGTGGTTAACATTTGGTAAAGATTGGTTCAGTAGTTTTTGCTGTTATAGATCACAAACGAAAAATGGTTTGTCCTTTTATATAATACTATAGATTATTTGTCATTGAAATAAAACAATGACAACTGCTTCTAATCAATTGATAAAATAATAATTAACTTTATATTATTCAATGTGAAATAAATAAAATGAAGTGCTTACACATTCCCTTTATATTTATGTCAAATTTTCGGTCCAAACAGTGTTTCGTGCCATCATCAGAGCAGATAATAGCTATAAGTTGATCCAACCTAGGTGAGCAAATCAGGTTGGGCAAATTAACAAAAAAATAGTGATGGAAAATTAATTAAATAACAATAGAAAATTAAAAGGTAGTTTGAATTATTTATTAGAAATGCATTGGAAATAATTAATAAAATGAAGAGTCAGGGGAAGAAACCAGTTAAGTTAATTATTTTTATGAAAATGAATTATGGGTATCAATCAATTTAGAATGAAAAGCTGCATTTTCCTGGTGAGCTAAAATGTGGAAAAACCGAGCGAGTCAAAATTTATATCCCACAAAAGTTTTACTGCATGTGGAAAGAAACAGGCAAGTAGAGATGTCAAGTTTCACAGTATCAGATTTTTTTCTGGAAATCCATAAGCTCTAATTTCACTTTTCCATTTACAAAACTTGAATTCCAATCCAAACTAATTTATTTTTTTTTAAATAATAGCTATGGTTTTATAAAGTTGTAAACGTTAAATGTCATTTTTCTGTTTTGATAAAAGTTGATTTACCTGGTTTGTTCCCATGACTCTCCAAATAATAATTCACTTTAGGAATAAATAAAAATCAATTATGATATGCAGTGTGTTATGGGTACACAATTAATAAATGATATTAATAATTGATATGTACGGAAAGATGATATGTCTCTATTATAGTTGATGGCCTAAGTGTCAAGTGGGCCCTGAAGTGTAGTGTTAATTTACATTTTATTTATGTCAGAATTTTGGCCCAAACAGTGTGGGGCATCATTAGGATAGATAAAATCAATTGATATTTTTGTTAAGTTGGCCAACCTGATTAGTTCACCTAGTTTTTATAAATTAATAGCTATTATCGGCCCTGCTGATGGCCCACAACACCAGCGTTTGGGCTGAAATGTTTGCATCAGTAAAAAATAATATAAATCGGTAACATGTTTCTTTTATTGTACCTTTATTGATAAACCTAAATACAAAACATAAATAAGAGGATCATTTCAGGAATATGGTTCCCACAATTTTTTCAGGCTTAAGAAATTTTTTATTTGAAAAAAAGAGTACACCTTTGGGAAGATTGATCTTTAAGCTGTTTTACATCAAACGAATGGCGACTATATTGAAAAATTGCTTAAAGATCAAGCTTGCCTATAGTATAAACCTTTTTCAAAATAAAAAATTCCTTACATCTGGAAAAAATGTGGTAACCTTATTTTTTAATCAACCCTCATAATTATAAATAAATAATATTTTAATAAAAATAATTTATTTAAGAAAATAAACATTAATTGAAAATAGTGATTTTTACTATTACATGATACAATCATCCTGGAATTTACAATGTATTTAATAATTTAGTTCACTTACATAATAAAGTTTAGTATTTTGTGAATAAAAATTTCTTCAATTTTTTTTAGGTTTTAATATTCCCCGAAGGAACCGATCTAACAAAGAAAAGCATTGCAAGGAGTAACCATTATGCAGATATAAACAATCTTCAGCATTATACACATGTTTTACATCCGAAAACAACTGGTTTTGCATACATTGTGAAGAAAATGAAATCAAGTTAGTTTCAATACTTAGTTTTAACTTCCTTCTTTTAGTTGAGGAAGTTTGATTTTAAAATACGTCTTATTTTGATTTCATAGTTGGGCAACTAAATGCTGTTTACGACTTGACAATTGGTTATCCTGACACATTGCCTGAAACTGAGATAGATGTGATGCAGGGTATTTTCCCAGAAAAAGTTCATTTCATGATTAAGAGGTAATTTCTTTTTTTTTTTTTTTTTTTTTTTTTTTTAGTTTATAAATAAATATATATTTTATTAGTATTTAAATAATAATATATAAAATTGTCAGCGTGTTTAATTAACTATGTATACAATAACTATTTATGTTATGAATCAATACCATTCTATAAACTCAAGTTTCAAAAAAGAAAAGGTCTAAGAATAGTTTATTAAGCTTTTCTTGTTAAATTAAAGTTTTATCTTAAATAAGGTAATAATGAGAAAGATAGCCTTATAAATAAAGGATTTAGACATGCTCTTACGCTTCTTGAATACATATTAGACCATGGCGATAAACCAAAAATCATAAGTTCCAATCTGGTCAGTGGCAGGGTTGAATTAGTTCATAGTAATTAATTCCCCCTACCATCCCGCCCTGGAAAATACTGTGTTTCTAAAACAACTAGGAAGGGGAGCAGGAAGATAAAAAAAAAATAAAATCTTTAAACAATCTTGATAGATGAATCTAAAAGTACTTGATAAATACAGATATGACTAATTGAGATTTTGTCATCTAAAGGTCACGATGTGTTTCTATCAGCCATTGATCCAATCATATTTTTGTATTAGTGTGACAAACAGATTCAAGTAGATGCTAATCGATGAGTGTTCTACTAGCAATATTTTCAGTTTTGACATGGATATATGTCTTTTGACTGGGAGTCTGTACTTTTTTGGTGTAACTTTTTTTCACAGTCAAAAATATAACATTTTGAAACGCTTTAGCTCTTTTGGTGTTGCTCGGATTGAAAATTTGATGTCAGTTCCCTCGTCAGAAGATTAATAGGGAATATTTTTTGTTATATATATCTTGTCATTAGGACCTACCATTAAGAAGCTATATTGTTTTGAATGAAAAAAGTTACATATGCCTAAATTTTTAATTTATGGGGCTTTTTTGACACTGTTTGTATTGCTCGGATCGAGAATTTGACGACAGTTTCCTTGTCAGAAAAGAACGGAAAATATTTTTTGTTTTGTACCATTTGTCGCTAGGACCTACCATTTAGGAGCTATATTGGTTTCAATGAAAAAATTAATCCTGCAACATTTTTTTCAAGCTTAAAAATGTAACATTTTGAAACGCACTAGCTCTGTTGGTGTCGTTCAGATTGAAAATTTTCCAATAGTTTTCTTTTCAGAAATTTAATGGAAAATAATTTTTTGTTATATAACATTTGTCACTAGTGAATGTTACTCCCAAACTACTGTTTGGGAGCTAAATAGAAACCCAGCTTTGTTTATTTCGAATAATCATTGATTGTTAATTTAATTTAATTATTAATTTAAGTAATTCGATTCTTTTGATTCTAAAATGAAAATTTGGAAAAGCAGTGGATTATAGATACACATATCCATCATCTATTTCTTCCCAATCAGGAGATATATATACTTTGTAATTCAGAAATATAATGTGAGGTATATATATATATATATATATATATATATATTTACAAAGGCTATTCTCATTGGGTCAAAACCTCACCTAAAAGCTCTTCCCTACTATCCACTGCTTTTCTTAAAAAAACCGTCCAATTCATTTCCAAAATTCCATTAAAAATCTGGGAATAACTTTCGATAAACATCTTGCATGGAATAGCCATATCTCTCAAATCACGAGAAAATCTATTTTTATTCTTAAGCAACTTTCACATTACCGTGATTCATTACCATTAAGTACTCGAAAACTTTTAGTATCATCACTTATTTTTCCTAACTTTGACTATGGATGCGTAGTATATGGAGGACTGTCTGATGAGCTCGAGATGAGATGTAAAAGAGTAATGAACTGTTGTATTAGATTTATTTTCGGGATCTCCAGACGTTCTCACATATCTCACAGGTATTCTGAAATCGGGTGGCTGTACCCCGGTTTTCGACGTCAATACTTCCTGGGTGCTCTCATATTTCAAACCTTGAAAAAAAAAAAACCCACCTATATCCATGACCTCCTTACTCTGCGCTCCTCCATTCACCTCTTAAATACTAGAACCCAACCCATCAACCTATACACTCCGGCGCATCGAACTGCATCCTTCGAGAAATCCTTTATTATCCGTGCTTCCTCGTTATGGAATTCATTGCCCATCACAATTCGAAAAAGATCCACTCTTACTTCCTTTAAACATCATTTATTCCTTTACCTCCTGGATCTTCAATCTTCCGAGCTAATGTAAAACGTGAACATTTATGTAATATACATTATAATAGTATACATAAGATGTATCATTTTACAAGATGTCACAGTTATCTTGTAACATATAATTTAATTCTTTATCAATTTTTATTATTATCTATTGTTATTATTTATTATAATTAATTATCAAAGCCAGATGATTGTCCTATGTACTGTAATCATATGTTATTCTTAGGGGACAAGTAGTCCCAGAATAAAGTTCATTCTCTTTCTTCTTCTTCTTCTATATATATATATATATATATATATATATATATATATATATATATATATTTATTGTGCAGCCGTCATCCTTTTTTCATGAGTTGACAATTATTGTCCCGTTAGTTGTTACAGTTTCTGGCTTATTTATCAATGGAGTAAAATATTTCTACTTAAGATTTCGTTGCATCTTCCACAGGCTTCAATCTTCAGAGAATGAAATTTGTTTTTAATTTGTTGGTTATTATCTGAAGAAGTTCTCTGGAAGGTGTGATGAAATATTATATAGAAATACTGAACCCCTTGGAGAAATGTCAGAAACAATACCAACTATGACTGCCAAGGGAAGAAGTTTATGCACTTATATAAAAAATTATACTACTATAAACCATGAAGACTCTTTGGTTTAGTATTTGGTAAGATTGTGTTCTTTCGTGTCCAAGGATTTTACAAGCAGGTGATTTAGCCAAAATCACACCCCACTGTCAAGTTTTTCCCCGTTTAAGAGTCCATATATAGTTTATCTATAAAAGCCAACTTCATATAGGCTGGGTATGCCCCAGGAGGCATTCTCTCCTGCAATGCAAATTTTCCCTCCGAGCAACACCAACAGACCTAGAGCGTGCCAAAATGTTACATTTATTAGGGTTATTACGTTACAATAATAAGGTATTGACCCCTTGCCAAAAGACATGAGCATGTGAATATGTAATAAATTTTAACAATATGCTGATGTATTTTAATGTTGATCTATCTTAGTATTTTTTTTAATTTCTACTGTTTTAGGTATTCCATAAATGAATTACCATCCAGTTCTGAATCTGTAAAAGAATGGTTAAACAGAATTTGGCGGGTCAAAGAGGACACATTACATAAATTTTACAACAGTGGTGAATTCATAGCTCGGCCAAATGAATCGGTTTGGCCGCGACCGATTTGTAACACACTGCATTTAGCTGTAATATTTTGGACTGGCTTAATTTTAGGAACCATTTATCTGACTTACACTTCGATGATATTTTTTCTATGGTCAATTTTGAATTGTACAGTTTTTACTATCTTGTCGTTCACAACTGAAGGATTTTTTCACATTGAAATAGCTTGGTTCAAACTAAAGCATAAACAACTCATAAAAAGGAAAAAATGAATTCAGAGCTGTAAGTAATTGAAAAGATATCCATACCACTTCTGGCCATAACTGATTAATATTTTCTTTGTAGAACGATCTTGGATTTTATAAACATTAATTTATTGAGATAAATATGTTTTCTTATATATAAACTTGGCCAGTAGTATTAATCTTTTTAAAAGTATTTTTTAATGGATGATAACCTGTGATTTAATGATGATAGGATTTGAATTTTATTTTTTAAAAACTCTTGTGATTTTTATATGTGATCAAATTAAGTTGTTAGATTAGTTTTTAGATACAATTTTAATCTTATTATATTCTAAGAAAAATTAGTCAGAAGAAAAGATGTTGTGAATTCATTGACTTCATTAAGGAAACATAAAACGCATTTACTACCATCAATAGGATTATTTAAGAAATATATCACTTAGAATTATTTATTGTTTCTACACCGAATTTCCGAGTTCTAATTTTTGTATTGTTTAAGGGTCCATTGTAGTTAAAATTCTGTGAGGCTCTGTTGCCAAAAAAAATAAGTTGTATTTTATTATAAAATATTTTTATAAGTATATTTCAATTAAAAGTTACCATTCCGATATTTAAGAAGAAATATATTTTAATATCATTTTTTTCCAAAAGATTATGAAAACAATTTATATTGTATTACTGCATTTAGAGGTTTGATTTACATAACACTTCTTGATAGTTTTATTTAATAAAACATTGTATTCAAACCAAGAATAAAATATATTAAAGAATGGTATTTCGTTATCAGGTGTATATATGATAATACAGGTATCTTTCAATGGATGGTTAAGGTGTTTAAAAAATAAATCTTATTTATTGAGAAAACTGAAAACAAAGCATTTAAGTTTAAATCAACCATTTAAATATTAGATTCAATTTTTATTCTTTTATAATTGTCATATTTTTTCAGCTGAAAGAACAAACTATTTTTACATTTATATCTCTGTGTGTGGCAACAAATATCAAAGGAACATTGAAACAGAATACAATTTTAGTCGAAACAGTTTAAAATAAATTAATTCAATATAAAATCGAAACTTCAAAGCCTGTAAATAGGTGAAATAAATCTACTCAATGCTATTTGATTTTAAATTATTAAATAACTATTTTTAACTATAAACTATGAAGAACTGTAAAATTCTAAACTATATTAAAGGTATTAAACTATTAGACAACTTATATGGAATTTTCAGAACTGCTTTTAATTTTTATTTACTGATTTGAAGAAACTAAATATAGTTTTGTCTAAGTATGCTCTATATATATTTACCTCAAGCAAAACCAACAATATTTTTTTTCAATCTTTTCAAATCTAGCTAGATAACATCTATTAGATTAATTTTAATCTAATTATTTTTTATGTTTCTTGTTTAGCAGTTCATTTCATTGAAACATGAAAGTTTAGATATGAAAATGATCTTAAAATTATAGAAATTCAGTGAAAAATTTATTTTATTTATTGATTTATTACAAAAATAAGTTTTTTGCCAAAGAAATAAAAAAAATTGAGATATAATAAGTATTTAAACAATAAAATAGGAATAATAAAAATATATATACAACAAGAAATTTATATGAGAATTAAAGTATTTAAGAATTCGACCTTGAATTGATTTAGAAATGTTTTAGGGAAAAAGATTGAACTAAGCTGACTGAAATCTTTTTTTAAATTTATTAGTAAACCATTTAACCAAAGATTTAGTCGAATAAATGAGTTTAGTATTAAATTATAATTCATTTAATTATTAAAAAGAAAAATTCCTAAACTATGACAAACTCTAATTAATGTATTGTAATGGAGCATTAACCAATATCATTCCGAGTTAAACTATAAGTATAAATTAAACTGTAAACATTTTTCAATAGAACTTCTGTGTTGAAATTTCTACCTGAGTTTTCATTATTTCAAGGTAAAAAAATAAATTATTCAAAAAATTAGATTTTTCTTTATTAATGGCTAATACTGAAAAATATAAAGTGATGTCACCTATCCTGTATAATTAATACTCTCTGGATCTTATAAATTTTATTTTTATTTTAAACTCTAAGAGATAATAAAAAGCATATCAGCCAACTAAACATTTTTTTTTTTTTTATTTCAGAAATTCTTACGCTCTGTATTATGAAATAATTTGAAACTAAGATTACTCATTCTTGATTAGAAAGAAAGTCATAAATTCAAAACTTTTTAATAATAATGTAGAAGTTAGTTTTTTCTTCAAATGTTTAAAAAACAGAATTAAAAAAAAAATTAATTATGTAACTAATAAAAAAAAAATGTCAATTTCCAATAAAACAATTTAGTGTGCCAAATACTTTAGAAAGTAATACTAGACATTATAAGTACAAATAATACTTCAATAAATTTTATATTTTTTCTATTAATGTATTTATATTCTGTAAATCATTATAGAGAATGGTTTCTATGTCTATCGATTAAAATTTTATTCTATGTAGTATTTAAATGCACCAATTTATAAAAACCATGTTTATCATCACACTTTAAATTAGAAAACACGTGCACTGATAAATTTCATTTTTTAATTGCAGTAGTCTTAACATTGTTCTTTATAGGTTGAATAGATGAATGAAATAATTTGTACATTTTTTCTTAGTAAATATAAAATTAAAATCTTAGACAATTCTATTTTAATGATAACTCTCAATGATTTCGCAGGTGAAAAAATAAAATATATTTTGCTTTGTATAGTGTATATCTTATGTAAAAATAAAATTTAATTCAGACAGTTATTATTACAATTATTTATTTTTTCCCTAAACCTAAAGCTATCATCATGGCAGCATGCAAGAGAAAATAAATACTGGACTTTTACGGTATATGTATGCTATATCTTGTGAATCAGACAACGATGACAACGATTTGTCAATCATCACTACTATATACTACACAAGAACAATCCTTGTATAGGAAAACTTGCTTGCTAACACCTATGAAGAATATTTTCTCTGTTATAGAGAAGTGTCCATTGAAGAGAAGGTAAAGGAGAAAATATTATTATATTATTTTAAGAAAAAAAAAAGTACATTACAATTTAATCAATCAGAACGGCGCCACAAATCATAGTGAGTCAAGGCCTCCAGTAGCTTCAACCGCCAGTCATCTTGCTGTGTTGCTGCTGCTCTCCAGTTCCTCACCCCCAAGATGGACAGGGCATCCTCTTCCACACCATCGGTCCATCTCAGTCTTGGTCTGCCGACTCTTCTCTTGGCAAATATTTTTTCCTGTAAGAGCTTTTTAGGGATTCATCCACCCCACATGTCCTGCCCATCGGAGCCTTCCAGTTTTAGTATATATTACAATATTTGTATTTTGATATACCTCTGAATTTGGTTTACACAGAGGTTTATAAATAACAAAGAGACATGAGCATCACATTAAATATTACAGAAAAAAGAAAAAACTAGTTCACTACGGTAATGTCACAGCATAATGAAAAACAAAACTTTTCTCCAAACATATACTTGTATGGATATTTACAAATATATGCTGTCAGTTATGGACCAAATATTAATAATTATACTTGTAATTTACACAAAACAATAGTTAATCACATAAATAATTCTAATTTATATTGATGACACTAATAACAAAAGGAAAGAATTTTTTTTTCAAAGGAAGTTAAAATCTTGAATATTATCAAATAATTTTTTGGCAGAAAGAGAAAAACATTTAGTTTGGGATAAAAATTACTTCAAAATAATCATCAAAAACCGAAGCGAAATTAATAATTTATACAATATATACAACTAAAGGAGAGTTTAGTTATAAGGTGTTTTATAAAAGCAATCTAATCTCCCGGAAGCGAAATTAAATATTATTAAAGTATGGTACCAAAATATTATTTGTAAATTTATTCTAGAAACATTAATTTTCATAACATGATCTCAGTTCTTCCATATTATTCTCTATGGTCCAGATTTTTCATTGTTTAGTATAGTCATTGAAACACTGTAAAAGTGGTTCTATTTCATTTTATATTTCTGCTCGGTTTATAAAAATAATATAACACTTATTTACATTTATAAATATTCACAATCCTATATAAATAAGTAAATAGTGTGAATTCAGATGAAATAAAAAACATCAATTAACATCTCTAAACTCTCAATAAGTTGTCAATTCAAACATTTTAATTTTTCAAGGAAGCAGTTTTACAATTTGGATAATTTAAAAAATCTACTACATGGATGATAGGTTTATAACATCAGATTGCTATGTCTTCTCACCATTTTTTTCTTTACAGCAATTATTTATACATAACTTAAATGTAAATTTTACAATTTACTGGACAACTTATCTTATTTTTATGAAATTCAAGATAACTATTTATTCACATAGAGGACAGTTACACCTTTTTTCAATGCAGATGACGTTGAAAAGCCTATGTTCATGATTAATGAGTTTATAATTAGTAAAATAATAAACTTGGTGAATGGCATTGATAAGTATTATTTATTTTTAAAGGCATTGTATAATTACCAGTAGTTTAGTTTAATTAAAGCTCTTCTAACATATTAGCAGTAAACAGTATTAGCATTACAAATAAAAGAAAAAATATAATAATTTAAAAATTCTTTAAAATATTATTATATCTTAAATGGTAACTTAAGTGCTTTTCCAATTCAAGGACTTAACTAATAAACTACATAAGTTCGTAAATTTTAAGAAGAATATACAAGTTACTAAACACGTATAAATAAATATAATTTTAAAAAATCCTAATAAAACCACTTTAAGAAACGTCACACTTAGTAAATAAAATGTCAAAACATAACTAGTAAAGCTAGAGAATAATAGTTCAAATTATTGCCAAAAGAGTGCAGCACCAATCAAGAAATGTTGAAGTAGTAGTTCACAATTTTACCGCTAGGGGCCAGCACCAACCAGGCAGCGATTCCCGTCATATTACGTCAGAAAATTTTAATTTTGTATTAGGAGATTATGAGGTCACAGGAGCTCAACTGAAAAAGTAGGAGCCCCGGTAGTGCTGCTATCTTGTGGCTAAAGTTGGAACTAAGGTAGTTTCGGCAAAAGTCGCTAGGTAGCAGCACTTCTGAGGCTCCTGCTTTATCAGTTGAGCTCCTGTAACCTCATAATCTCCTAATACAAAATAAAAATTTTTTAGCCAGAATTCGCTTTGGGAACCCCTGCTGCTTAGTGCTGGCCTCTGGTGGCAAAAATGTGAACTATTTTATTTTCTTGGTTTCTTGATTGGTGCTGCTCTCTGTTAACAGTTTTTAAAACTAAATCGAACACATTTATATATTTTCTTTTATTATTAAAATATTATGGTAAATTTGATTTACGCTCTCTAGGTCAGATGTTGTTTACTATTCGTCAGGATCTTGTTTTCATTAATTTAAAATCTTCATATTGTCCTCTAGAGGGTTTAGCTTAATTAGTTTGTAATATCATTTGATAAATAAATAAAATTTATCTTATATCCTCTTTTTATTTAAATATCTTTATGTTAATAAATCCCATGTCTTTAAAAATATAAAAAAGACTAAATAAACCAGTGAAATGAAGGTCTTAAAAGTTTTGTAGTACAAATAATTTTCATTACAATTAAAATATGTAAGAAATCCTCATTAACAAATATATCAATAAATATTAATAATAATATTTACTTTTTAAAATGTGTTTTCTAATTGGAAATATTTATAGTCTCATTAATAGTTTGTAATCTGAAATGCCAGAGGACAAATCATCATTGAAACAAAGGGATTGTTTCTTTTGTTTTTTAAACTGATTTCAACTCAGAATTTTATTATTATTATTTTCAAGTTAGCAGAATAGCACAAGTCTGATCTGGAAGCATAATTGTTTAATAAGCTATTTTAAGGTATTCCATTTTTCTCAGTACTCATCAGTACAATAACCATTTTATAAATTTGCTGCATAAATTGTAACTTATTTAAGATTGGTTTCTTCCTTTAAATGGTAATGGGGACGCATAGCTATAGTAGTTTCTCTGATATTTTTTCTTTATGTTATATAAAAATATTTTAAAAAAAATACCATTGTTGGTATCTGGTATAACTAAGAACAGTGGTCAGAAAGCAATCCACAGTTCTTTAAATCCTTATTTTTGTTCCTTCAATGATTTCTTACCGTTAATAAACTGCTGAATAGCCCAAAGGAGGAAAGGACACAAAAATCCTTTTATTTATTTTTTTTTTATTTACAGTAAAAACTTAAAAAATAATATATTAGGAGACAGTTATATAGTTTTCCAAGATTCTTTATCTTTGATGGTGCTTTAACCCCTATTCTAAGCAGCCAGTCTCCTGTTTTGTGCCACTGCTCTCCAGCATTTTCTGTGTATCTCCATACCAAACAATCCACCCACCGCAGGCGAGCTTTACCCATTTATGTGCATCTAAAAATCTTTTCTTTCAGGGATTTCATTATCACATTCTTGCAACATATTGCCTAACTCAGACATTCGGTTTTTAGAAACAGCAAAACACAATAGATTCATGGTCTCAGCATTTTTTAAACCATTGACACACATATACCCAAAAATCCTTCTCAGAATCTTCCTTTTCAAGAATACTATTCATAATTAAAATCTTTAGACAGATTTTTCAGAGTGAAATAAGTTAAATAAATAAGTTAAGCTTCACCTACAATTTCTTCTTTGTAAGATGATCAAAGCTTCAATCATGACAACGAATAAATGAAAATGAATCCTCCAGCTCATGTGCTCATTAATTTAATAAAATGAGTCAATCCACAAGCAAAAACATATTCTTTATCTGCATATAGTCTGCCAAACTATCAATACAAGTGATTTCATTTAATTTTCATTAAAAACAATAAATATATATATATTATTTATATATACAATAAAACCAGTTAAAGATTCATCAACTGCAAATTAATGTAAACCTATCCATGCGGATTAAACCTTCATTTTAATTTTTGGTCAGAGAATTTATCATCAATTAAAAATTTTAACTACAGAGGTTATGGGTCACTCAGAGTTATCTTACTACTGCCAAGTAAGAAAACTATTAAAAATTCTTTATTGAAAAAAATAACAATTCTAATACCTAACTCAATCATGAAGACATGTTTTAGAAGAAAATTTTACAAAATGCATTTTAAGAAAAATTGAAATTAGGTTCATATTGGGAATTTAACTATTGTGAAGCAAATAAACATACTGTTCTTTAACATAGTTAATTAAATTAAATAATAAATATTTTAAGTATAGTAACTAATGAATTATAATACTGTGATCACATTACTACTAAATTTTATTAAAACGAAATGACTTCATTGTTAAGTGGACACTCACTTATCAGTACATATCCATAATTGAAACACCACCCCAAAAAAAAAATATATAAAAAAATTATATATTACGAACTTAAACCTTTTATTTCAAACAAAAAGTCAGCGATTAATATTCAAAAGCATATTTATTTTCTCAATTCCTTCAAGGGTGGACATTAATTAAGTTTTTAATTAAATTTTAGTTGAAGTTAACAGAATTAATAGTTTCCACTATTCAAAATTGTAACTATGAGTTATATAATTGATGTGATTTACAACAACCTTATAACATCAACAATTGTGCTAGAATGCATAAAGAAAAAGATAAACGGTAACAAGTTAGACATGATCGAGATCCAGAACTGTATGAGGTTGGTTTATGTGATTACAGTCTGTGAACACTTTGTTTTTAAAAAGTTAAATTTTAATAATGTTTCATATTTTCATTTTATAACATAAATTTCAATAGTCCAAATCTTTGATAGTTAATTGTTCATGATCCTTTTCACCTCTTACTATGAAGATTCTAGTGTATTGGATTTATTATTAAAAATGAACTATGATTCAACTGTTGCCCCCCCCCCCCCCCCATGGTCCTATCAGTTATCATTTTTTTTTTTTAACTGTCATTGATTTGAGCACTTTAAAAGTTCACTTTTTAGTTTGGATCAATTACAGTCTACTCGCTACAAAAGTTGAATATTAAAAACATTGTGAGGAAATTCAATTAAAAAAATTTAATTTAAATAAATAAAATAACTGAATCAAAAAATAAATACCGAGAGATGAAAAAGAAGTATAAGATTTGAGAGTATTGAAAGAAAGGCAGTGAGGAAATAATATAGTTACATAATTAAGGTTTCAACAAATAAATTTAAATTGAATTTAAACTGTCTTCAAAATAATGCAAAAAATAAAAAATATAATTTAAAAAAAAAAAAAAAAACAGTTACATGAATAGCTAGAAATATATGGAAGAGAGAAAGCCCACAACTCAATTTCACAGTGCAATATAATCAGATGAAGATAAAAAATCCTTACTATTGCTTTATGACACTTTGTTAAACAAAAGAAAACATTCAAAAATAAAATATTTACTACAGGGTAACAATTAACTAAGTAATATCACTTTTCCGAAATTAAAAATCAAGCATTAAAATAACAAAAACAATGTAACAAAAAAAGCATAAAACCTGAAGCATTATTAAACACAATTTTTATAAAATTCTATAAACAATTTTATTTCATAATCCATATAGAACCCAAGTTGAGGCATCAATAACTTAATTATGTTTTTCATTAATAGATAAATACAAAACTTATCTACCACAATCATTTCATTTTTTTTTTTTTAAATTACATACAAATAATGTTTTGATAACATTTTTACAAACAATAGGCTTCAATAAAGTTACAAGGAATCAAGACTTTAAAAACAAGTACAAAATTAATCTATGAAAATATATTTCTGCCCTTGATGCTAAATATTCTCATAAATAACAACAAAAATGAACCTGAAATATGTAAAATCAGGAATGGTTCTATTTTAAATCGTAAATATTTACAAAGGAAACAATACAGAATTTTTAATCCAACTAAATTTAACAAAAAGAAACAGTAAACATATTTATTTACAGTTTTTTTTTCTTCTATTACATTCATTCTAAATTATGTATCCTGTTCAATTTCATGAAGGCAATAATTCAAAATAAAATCAACAAGGCTGGGCGATGGTAAATATATAATAAATTTCATATGTTAAAAAAAGCACAAATATTTACATAGGTGGACAAATGGTGGCAAATGCATCATTTATTACAGTCCTCAAAATTTAGAAGGGAAAAAAAAAAAAAAAACTAGAACAACCATCATCCAAATAGAAACGACATATCCAAATATTCTGTGACACAATCTTTACCAATTATCATAATTGAACTGTTCAAGTTCTGATTCAAAATAACTTACAAAAGTAAAAGCGCGTTAATCTTCCTCTATTTATACAAAATAAGAAATAATGTATAAAACTGAAAAGGAGAGAATTAAAGGTGTTAAAAATGTAGGATCACAAATATATACACAGAAAGAGATATATGTTGCCTTCACTCCCATTCGGTAGTACCAGGAGGTTTCGCTGTAAGATCGTATAAAACCCTCGATATTCCGGGGATTGCCCCAACATCAGATATCATCTTCTGAACTACCTGGAAAAATAAATATAAAAATCAATTAGTGCAAGGATAAAAATTATTTAAGCTATATATTATTATTTAATGTAACTTTAATATAATTTGAAGCAAATATATCCCCCAGCTTTAATTTTATTTTTCTAAAATTATACTATAAAACCATTTAGGCGATGTTCCATGGCTATATGCCACATTTTCAAGCCCTAAAAACATGAAACACAAAATAGATAACAATCAATTTTTTACTTTTTATCTATTTGATACTAGCATCCCCTGTCACGGCTTAAGATTATTTTAACTAAGAATTGAATTTCATTTGCTTATCAATAAAAATCTTGCATTTAAGTATGGAGTTTAGCGATATTTCTTCAATGATATTTTCACGCATGGCAGTAATTTTTAACCTGGTTAAAATTGCATTGATTGGGAGTTTGAAGAGTACGTAAAAACATAATTAGATATTTAATTTGGCAGAAATTATTTTATCCATCCATCTGGTTTGATTTTAATTTCGAACCATAAAAGTACATGACAGTTTGACAAACCTTGTTTCTAGTACTCAAGACTATACATTTTTATGATTATTATACTAATTTTTTAAATTATAAACCTTCAAAGAACTATGAAGACTTTGTAGTTAAAATTTAGTACAGTTGGGTTTGATAGTTTTACCATTAACTCTGTTGCAGAATGGCTACATATTGGTCGATTTTTAAATTGGTCGACTTTATGTTATCTTTAAACACCTAATCAATCTAAATTTAACCAAGTTAATAATGACTGCTATGTATGAAAATATGATCAAAAATATAATTTTCAATTGTTCATTTTAATACAAGATTTTTATCGATAAAATCAATTATTAGTTAAAATTATCTACGATCTTCACTTATGAGAGAGGGGGAAGCCTCGACTGGGGATGATGAAGTTACACATAAAAGGACATGTCATTTTCGTTCGTGATCACTAACAGAGAACTATTCTGTACCAAATATAACTATATCATCTTCATAGTTCAAGGAAGGTTTAGCAATAATAAAATTTACATATTTTCTATTAAATTACTGTTGAAAAAGCAATAAATATGTGGTGTGCAGTAAAGCGAGCGCCCTTCAAGAGAGGTTACAATGATCCAGTGTTAAATATAGCTAGAAATTGATAATAAAGTTACATAATTCAATTAAATTGTTATCCAAAAAGCTATAAATATGTGGCAAGCGACAATAGCTTTTTAGTGAAACTAATGAACCTATCTAAAATTTTAACTACATCATCTTCATAGTTCTTGAAAGATTTTCAATTAGAAAGTTTACTATAATAATAATTTATACTATTATATAAAAGGACAAGCCATTTTACGTTTGTGATCACTAACCACAAATACTACTGAACCAATCTGTACTAAATATTAAATACATCGTCTTCATAGTTCCAAGAAGGTTTAGCAATATTAAAATCTACTGATTTTTAATTTATTTTTTATTAAAAAAAAAAGTTCGTTAATAGTGAACGTAATAGCCTGGATGGATGGATGTTCAAAAACATAGAACCAGTCAATGGCTCAAGGCGGGCCCAGCCTACCCCCACTACTTTGAGCCAATAGCCTTTCCTAATCTCACAAACTACAGTGATCCTGTTGATCTGTTACATGATATCTTACAACCATAATTGTATAAATGGCAGAAAATAGTACTTACATCTATCGGGAGGTGGATGCCTGGAATGGCTGGAATTCCAGTCATAAAATCTTGTGTGACAAAAGGCCTAAGTACAACTGACCTCTGGCAGGAGGGCGCCCTCAGTGCTGCATCTCTATCAAAGTGCAGCGGCAGTAAGATGACCGGCATCTGAGATATTTTTGACATACAGTCACTACTGTAGAGTACCTATAAAAAAAATTAAAAAGATCATCAATGACCATGAAGTTAGATAAGAACTTACATTTATCTGTAGTCTCAATGAATAAGTGTTCTGCTCAACTTTCAGAAAAAATCGGTTAAGCTCTTTTGTTAGTTGTAATTTTGAGTTTCAGATTCTCAAGGTTACTAACATCAAACATTTGTCAGAAAGAATACAAAATTGAGGGAAAATATTGCAATGTGATATTACAAAATTGTCCCTATAATCAGGGTTTGAAATAGAAAATTAAGAATATAAGAATAAAATTCAATCAAAATTTTTAAAAATCATTTGATGAATTTTGTTGAGAGTGATTTTTATTTTTGATCATAAGTGACAAAAAACATTCCCTGATCATTATCTTTGAATTAAATTTTTATAATCAATAATAATAATAATTTTCGAATAACACTTTTTAAAATCAGAAATATCAATTTTTTTAATCATCTCTATTAATATATTTTGAGTTGTTAAGAGAGCAAAGAATATATTAATGATTAGCAACAGAACACCTTTATTTCCAAAATTCATACATTGTTAACTTTGGATTACAAAATATATGTATAAATATATATATTTTGGATTTCCCAAAATATATATAAATATATAGTAAAAAATGTTTACATTAATAATGTATACACACACATTAATAAATCAATTTTCTTGCAACAGGTTATTTTTATTTTCTGATAAATATTTTTTAGATCACGATTTCATCATTATTATTTATTTAATATCACACAGTGAATGATATCATTACTTTTTACTCCAATCAATAAACATAAAAGAAATCTAAACTTTATTGTAAAAATCAAGCACGATTTTAAAATTAAAAATCAAAAATAAGAATTATTATATGATTTTAGAAAAAAATAATTATCGATTTAAAACCCTGATATAAATAAATAAAAAAAAAAAAAAAATGAAAAGAAAATCAATATGCGAAATTTGTTACATAGCACCTTAATTCACTCATGTCTTCAAAAATTAATTGATATTGTTAAAAAATCAATTAAAACAATATCTATGACAGCATGAAGTATTATTTTCTGCTTAAATATATTTGTTTGATAATAAACAGATAAAAACCTTACCTGAGAAACGAGATGGTCCGCTTGCCTTACAGTCGCAAGCACTTGTGTTGTAAGGAAGGTCGGAGTGATATCTTGTACTGGGTCTTTTACCAGACCTCCAGCTATGTAACAAACCCTATTAACATTATGACAGACTCGTGGAATCAATTTTGATAAAACCACTAAGTCGAGCCAATCTGGTTCTTTTTCGCATGAGATTCCAACAACATAACTATAACTCCTGCAATCGCCCTAAAAATCAAATATAAAATAAAAATTAAATAAATAAGGAAAGAAAAATAAATAAATAAAGGGGGAAAAAAAGAAATTATAAATTTATTAGTTTGTTTCATTATATATTATATCTCAGAATTACACTCATATGATAAATGAGACGTATAATTCTAAAACCAGCAGTCCGATTTCCAGATTTTTATTTTTTTTAATAATTTTTCTACAGGATTATCTTTAGGTGAAAAGTTTTCTCCCAAAAATAATTAAATCAAACTGAAAACAGCCATACATAAATAAGGCCTCTTCCTTATCCAGCTAGACCTATACCTTTATCAATCTGTTGTGAAAATTTTTCAAAAATGGACTGGGCTGGATTAGGAATTCTACACCTCAAATATTATGAATTTTTGTTATTTTATGTTTTGATTTTATCAATAAGGCACATCTCTCACTAGAAATAAAAATAAATTTTATGATTTAAAAATAGTTTCATTTTTATATAAAGCCAAAGCTTGATAAATTCATCACAACTTTGGTTATGTTAATTTAAAAACAAAAAAAAATATTTTAAAGTTGAAAGATTATGAGAATAGAAGAAATTTATAATAAACTAACAAAATAATTAATTCTTCAGTAAAGGAGTATTTAATTATTTAATTTATTCTGATACACTTTTATGCTTAGAGAACAGTTTTAGATATTGACACAGTGAGACAAACCACAAAAAATGATAGTCTGATGATGGGATAATTGTCCCGAAACATGTTATTTCATTGAGTTATGACAATTAGTAATATGAGGAATTTAAGCTGAAACAAAAGTGTATCTGAGAATAAATTAACAAAATAAAAATATTTCAATCTGTTTTTCAATCACAGTAATCTCGAAAATTGAAGCTCCCCATGAATCTGAGCACCATAAAACATATTAGGAGTAAACCCATTTACTCATGTATTGATTCATACATATCAAATATAAATTACAATTAGTGAATATGCTATGATAGAAAAAGATATACACAAACAATGATAAGAGAGGCATGATAAAAACCCAGTACCCATAGGTATATCCTCTCGACATAATTTGAAGTTTATGATTGTAAATAAGCTCTATCTACAATCCATTTTATTAAACTTTAATTTTGATAACCTTAAGAGATGAGACGACTTGTCAGCCAATCATTGCTTCTGTTGGAATTTGTGACATCAACAATGTTTGAGGCACTTTGTTAAAAATAGTAGATTACGTGAGCTATTTATTGACAAGGGGACATTTTTTTTTTTTTTTTTTTTTTTTTTTTTTTTTTTTTTTTTTCCACATTGCAGTAACCCTGCAATGGGTGCATGTATTTCTACGCGTACCATCTCTCGACATAACGCGTATTATCATTAATATTTGTACAAACATGTTCAGTTATATATATTGCAAAAATATTTTAAAATAATATAGAGATTAATATGAAATATAAAGAATAATTACTTATAGGTATTAGAAGTTGATTAATAAATACAATAAAAAATATTAAATAAATAATTAAAAGGTGAAGCCAAACAAAATAAGTAAATAAATAAATAAAATAAAATAAAAATAATGTATATAAAAAAATAGAGGTAGAATATATATATATATATATATATATATATATATATATATATATATATATATATATATATATATATATATAGATATTATAGGTATTAGATAATGTATAGCTATTATAGATTAATTGTTAAATTGTTGAGTTCCATATAATCAACATGATCCACAAATGCATCAAACTCATCAAAGTATTTATCTATGAGATCCTTCTTTGAAGGCGGCCATTTGTCTCCGTTCTGTAGGACTTTGGATATCAGCTTGTATCTGTGTCTTTCCAAATTTTTACAGTCATAAATGAGATAATCGTAAGTTTGCTCACTGTTTCTATCGCAGTTACAAATGCTGTTGTCAATAAGTTTAAATCTGTGTAAGTAACTTTTAGCTCCGCCGTGTCCTGTCAAAAATTGGGTAAGTTTGTAATTCAGTTTTTTAATGTTTTTTCTGTCGTCTAAGGTTTTAATGAATTCATAAGTATGTCTTCCTTTTGTTGAATTTGTCCATCTTTCGTTCCAAGTTTGACGAGTCGTTGTTTTCAAAATGTGCTTAACTGCACTAATTGGTGCTTTATTGAATACAATTTGAAGAGTTGTATCCTTTGCCGCGCTTTTGGCTTCTGTATCTGCCTGCTCATTTCCAAGTAAGCCGGCATGGGCTTTTATCCATTTGAAGGAAATTTGTATTCCATGACTGTAGCAAGTGATCAATTCTCGCCTGATTTCTTCTACGAGGAATTCATGGATATTTATATTTTTGATTTTAAAAAGGCTAATTTGGCTATCCGTGTGTATACAGTAGTCATTATTGGTAACACGGCCTTTAATAAATGATACGGCTTTAAGGATAGCAAACAGTTCGGCTTGGTTGTTGGAGCAGTAAGGTCCTAGCCTGAATCTCCCTGTATACAACAATTCCTCTTTCTCAAATGCAACAAAAGCAGCACCCACTCTTTCTCGCTCCTTACTGCCATCTGTGAAAATTAATTGTTGATATTCCGCTGATATTTGGGGTCACATTGGGGGTTATAAGTTCTTTTGGATGTATCCATGTTTTATAGTTAGGTATTTCATCAATTTCAATATGTTCTAGATTAACCACATTTTCTCTAAGGGTCACATATCTGTATTTGTTTAAAATTTCTATTTGTAGTAAACTAATTGGTATTATGTTGGCAAGTATACATGAGGTATCATAGGCTATTGTTCGGTATCCTTTTATAATTTTTATACCAATGATTCTTTGAATAGATTCTAATTTTTTTAGATTTTTCTTATATTTCAGTCCTTTATGCCAAACTTCTATTGCATAGGTCATCGTTGGTAGAATGGCAGCCTTGTATATAGTTGTGAGAATGTCCGAGTTTAACCCCCAACTCAATGATGCAGTTTTGGACAGTCCATGGGTAATTTTTAGAATTCTATTTTTTAAATTAGTAATATGTTTGGCCCAATTTAACTTTCTTTGTAATGTTAAGCCTAGGTTTTTTTATTTCATTAACTTGAGATATTTTTCGGTTATTTAATATAATATTAAGATTAGGGATACTATGTTTCCGAGAGAATATTATGAATTTAGTTTTTTCAGGTTGGAAGTTCAATTTATTTTTTCCAGCCCATGTGCTTAGTTTATCCAAGATCTCATTGCATTGTAGTTGGAGCTGATAAAATAACTTTGATTTAAGTAGCAGCAATATGTCATCTGCATACACAATGACTTCAGCTTCTTCCAATGTAACAATCTTGAATATATCGTCCATTATTATATTCCAAAGGAGAGGGGAGCAGCAAGAGCCCTGAGGCGTTCCTTTACTTTGCCATTTAGTAGAAACTGCATCTCCTAATTGGATTTGACTTTTACGGTTTGTTAAATAATTTTTAATTATTAGATAAATATTTTGGGGGCATGATCTATCGTGCAATGATTTCAAAATCGATGGCCACCAGGCGTTATCAAATGCTCCTTTAATGTCTAATGACACTGCCAATACATACATGTGATTTCTGTTGAAATGCAGTTTCAACAAAAGTAACTACTTTGTGCAATGCACCAACAGTATTTTTTTGTGGAATAAATCCGAACAAATTTTCGTTAAAAGGAACATTTCTTGCCAAATATAGCAATAAGCGGGAGGAAATTAGTTTTTCCATAATTTTTCCAGCAATTGGAATCAAAGAAATTGGTCTGAATTTCTTAATATCAGGTCCTTTCGGGATAGGGATTATTTTTGAAATCTTCCATGGTTCGGGAAATAAACCTCTAATGAAGCAAGTCTTATATAGCGTATGAATAAAGTTCGGAAAAATATTGAAGACATTTTTAAATATTATTGGTGTTATTCCATCAATCCCAGCTGCTTTATTATTATTTAAGTTATTTATTGTATCCTCAATTTCTTTATTTGTTAGTGGGTCGTCTATTTCAGTATCAGGGATTGAATTAGCGATCGATCTTATATGTTTGTGATATTCAGTCTCTTCGTACTGGTCATCCGTTGGGAGAAATTCTTCTATTAAGTAATTTAATGTATCCTGTAAACCGACTGTATAAGATCCATCTGATTTTTCAATTGTTTGGAATTTTGTAGATGGTTTCAACTTATTAGTAGCATATTTATATGGAAAGGACCATGGTTTTCCTTTCGGTATATTTGTACAATAATCTTTCCAACAGTTTTTTTCTGCATTTTAATTGTTTTCTTATATAATAGTCTTTGTTTTGTATATGTGTTACGCCTTTCTTCTCTCAAAATATCATTGTCAATTGTTTTTTGATAAATACTCCTAAGCTTTCTAGTTGTTTTTCGTAATTTATTCAACTCATCCGTCCACCATGGTACCTTCCTATGCACAACTTGTCTTGATTAAGCAAAAAGGATATTACATGTCTTACGTAAGCATGTATTAAAGTTAATTAAAGTTCGATCAATACCAATCGTATCTAGTGACATAGTCAAGATTTCATCAGCTGTTATGTCTTCGTTATTTAAATCACTAAACTTTGTTTTGATGTATTTTATTAATAGTTCCTTGAAGGTATCCCAGTCAGCATTTTTTGTGCAATATTTTATTTCGTAATGTACAAATTGGTTTGATGAAGTATCTAGAAATATGTTAAATTTGAATGTTCTGTGATCAGAAAGGTTTTCCTCATCCATTATCATCCAATTTCGGATAAACCTAAACATGGAGTGGTTACACAAGGTTAAGTCTATATTACTCTCTCCTCTGGCGGATGAGAATGTAGATAATTTTTCATTTGTATTTATTATAAATAATTTACTGCTAGTGATAAGGGATTCGAGGATTTTCCCCCGCCTATTAGTTAATTTATCAAACCATAATTTGGATCTACAATTCGAATCAACAGAAATTAGAATTTTTTTATCATTAAACTTTTTTAAAACTGTTTCAAGTCTTGAAAATTCATCTTCGACTTCAATATTTATGTCAAAATATGCACTAACTAAGATATATTCAGTTTTATTCCATAATAGTTGCACTACAACCAGGTCTTCAGATGATACATCATCTATTAAAATTGCTTTAATTTCGTTTTTAGTAATGATAATTGAAGCTCTTGGGTTCGCATTGCCCCCTTGATATACTTGATAACTATTGGGAAAACCACATGTTTTATATAACCTTGTATACGGTTCTTGTGTTAAGATGATATCTAAATTATAGCGATAAATAGTATCTATCAAGCTCCAGGTGGCAGTGGCAGAGTGGTGTAGATTGATTTGTGCCAAATTTAATTTATTATTTTGCTTAACCATATGTTTTAATGAGATATGTTGCAAATAAAACCTTCTTGCTGATAATATTACTTTGGTTGCTAATGTTAACGTATGTGTTATCGGCATGGTTATCGGCTATTGCCTTACTACACTTATTGTCAAGATGATAACTTTTTGTTATAACCATAATGTTTATTCTAATAATATTATGTCTTTTAGGTTTGTCAGTCATAGTCAGTATTTGCTATTATTCTGTTAATGGCCGCCTTAAAAGAAGGACAATTTTTAGACATAGATGAATGATTAATATCTACTTGCCTGTTATTATTAACTCGACTGTTGTAATTGATACAATTGATGCATTTGTGGACCTCAGCTTGGCACTCCCTCAGACAATGAGAGCCCGCGCATAGCGGACAGGTAGGTTGGGTTGCAGTGCATATCTTCTTGGTGTGACCTAGCCTGGAACAGTTGAAGCACCTCGGGGCTGAGTGGTAATCTTCCACTGGGCAGGTCACAAAATCTACTCTCGCTCTACCGGCCAACATCTTCCTCGCCCTCGGTGTCGCTTCCACAACAGCATGTCTCCAAATTTTTTTTTTCGGTCGTCCTCGGTCCGTTATCTTCTGTTTATTGGATAGAATTGTTCTAAATATAATATCTCCATCCTCTAAATGATTTTGTTCTATTATTGTTGGTGTCAGCTCGTCTTTCGTTATATCTTCGGGGATATTCTTGATGATAATTAGGTTGTTGTTTTTTCATGGGTTTTACCTTTATTTTTGTTCCATGATTATTGCATATTTCTTCTGTAATTACTTTAAGATCAGCTTCAGATTCAGAACCAACAATTAAGCTACCATTTTTTGTTTCTTTTAAAGTTTTAATTCCTATTTTTAATTTCCTAGGATTAATTGCATTTTTAAATAAACTTTTGGTGTCTTCTGTACCATCAATATTTACTTTTTCAATTATGGTTTTATATTCTTTCGGTTTACTTATTTTGTTGCCTGTAATTTCAGCATATGAAGGGATGAATTGAGGTGTCGAGGTTTGGTCCAGTTTCTTGATAAACTCATTTTCTAAACGTTCATTATCCCTCCTAAGATTACCGAATATTAATTTCAGAACAGAGATTCTTCTTAATATACCTTCTTTCACTTCCGTTTTTATCTTCAAATCCGTCAAACTGGTGAGATAAGTAACAGCTTCTAAAAACTCTTCCTCGTCAGTCGCCATGATAGCGAGACTGGTACAACACTGCTACCTAGGTCCCTGGAAAAACCCACCACTCACAACAGTTTGAAGGGATGCCGACACTTCAAACAAATACGAAAAACACCGCGATGTTCACTCACTGAAAGCTCGAACAAGACATTTTGACTTGTAACAGTAAATACTTAACTTCAACTGTAAACATATAACTTGAACCAAAACATACTATTACAAACTATTGAAAATTATTCGTTATAAATTAAAATAGAGTTTTCTCACTACGGGAGATGTAATACGAATTAAAATAAAAAAATAAAAATATGAAAAAATAAATTATCCTTAACTGGACACTTTGACTTGTAATTCACAGATTTGAATGCTGATTTGTCTGTGGGTAGTAGGGACCTATAATAGTGCAAAACAAGAGTTATAGCCGCCAATGAGCATTGGGAGCCGAGAAAAAAAAAAAAAATACGAAAATAATGTTTTTTTCACAGCTCTCAGCAGTCAAGATAGAGAAATGATTCTTTCACATTAAATTGTAGTTTTGTATATTTGAAAGAAAAATACTTTCCTTATGCTCAAGACCTGGCTTTAGGGTTTTCAAAAACTCCAAAAAAATGAAAAAATTCCAATGACACCCACTGTAAATCAGTGGAAAATTTTTATCATGGAAACTGTCCTCAAATCTCCATTTAGCACACCAAAAAACCCTTATATGTGAAATTTTATCAAAATAAAAATATATTTACTTTTTACCCCTTTCGAGGAAGTTAAAATTTGAATGTTGAGGTTTCATCAACAACTTTTAACGGCCATAACAACTACTGTGTACAAGTGATTACAACAGTAATAGCATCACAAGAATCAGTGTACATTCTGCTTTTTATACATGCATACAACATTGGGTTTACTCCAGAATTTAGAGGACAAAAACTGATGTGAATAATAAATTCTGAGGTCAACTATAACTTGAGATATCTCAATAAGGAGAAATCTTGCGACCTCCAGATAAGGGCTAAACTATGCAGTTTTACAGCTTCTAGATGCCCTTAAAATTTGGTTTCAATCGGTGGTGAAATATGTGAGATAGCGCAAATTATTTATGTTTTTTCACAAATTGACAGCCCTTGCCCTTCTGAAATCCAACAAAACTTTAGAGGTAAAAATTTTTTTGATTTCGACAAAATTTAGTTTCTACATGTTTTTGAGATGAGGAATCTGAAAATTATACCAGTTTTTAGTTCAAAAATTTTCCTCACCTATACTGTATAAATAAAACGTTTTAAAATGATCTATCTATTTCAATCAGTGATCAATTTTTTTTTTTTTTTTTTTTTTTTTAATTTTTACACACTACATTTCAAATAAGACCATTTTTAAAAAATATAGATAAGGAGAGTTGTTTTTTTAAACCAAACCTGATATTATTTTAAGATTATTCATCAATCTAAGAGTTTCAATGCTAGAGATATAAAAATATAGGTGAGGAAATTTTTTAAACTATTTTTGATTTTGAGAAAATTTCACATATAAGGGTTTTTTGGTATGTTAAATCGAGATTTGAGGTCAGTTTTAGATGAAAAAAGTTTTCCACTGATTTACAGAGGACTTCATTGGAATTTTTTGGAAGATTTTGAGCACCCTAAAGCCGGGTCGTGTCTTGAGCATAACGAAAGTATTTTTATTTCAAATATCATACAAAACTACAATTTAATGTGAAAGAATCATTTCTCTATCTTGACTGCTGAGAGCTGTGAAAAAAACGTTATTTTCATATCGGCTTTCAAATCCTTGAATTTCAAGTCAAATTGTCCAGTTAAGGATAATTTATTTTTTCATATTTTTATTTTTTATTTTAATTCGTATTACATCTCCTGTAGTGAGAAAACTCTATTTTAATTTATAATGAATAATTTTCAATAGTTTGTAATAGTATGCTTTGGTTCAAGTTACATGTTTACAGTTCAAGTTACCTATTTACTTGGGAGATAAGAGACACCAAGAGTCAGTCTGGGCCAGATCTACCTAGCAGAAGGAAGCTACTCACCAATCTCTCCCTGAGACAGACTCTGACTTCAAGACGCACCGGCAGGCTGTTTTTTTTTTTTTTATTTTCACCCCTGCCCATGGAAGATAGAACAAGCGGGACTCCATGGACTCTACACCACGGACGTAAGTATATAAGTATTTAAACTCTTTACTTAACTTGAGCCAATTCACCATAGGATAAAGAAGGACATTCCAATTTTTTATATACATTCTTTGCCTTATTAGTTGTAAAAATAGTTTGTTTGTTTTTTGTGGCAACATTAGTTTTTAGTTTATAATAATTTTACTGAACCATTTATTTTCTTTTATGTAATCATTATGGGAGATTTTTTTTGTTTTTTTTTCTGATTTAAAGTTTTTTTTTTTTTTGTTTTTTTTTCTCTCACCATATTTCTGTTAGTTTTTCTGTATATATATTTATGCACAACTTTGAGAGATATAATTATTTTAAACTGGTGTTCATCAATGGTGACGATTTTTCTTAATTTTTTTATTTTAATGAATTCTTTTCAGGTTTTCCCAATTTTTAGAATTAATAGTGTTATAATCTTTTTTTTTTATATAATCTTTTTTTTAGATAATTTTTTTGTTACCAGCGTTCATTGGGGTTGGGAATTTTTTTTTTTTTTTTTTTTTTTTTTTTTTTTTTTTTTTTTCCCCAAAAGTGAAAAGCCCCCCCCCCCCCCCAACAGGTCCCCTTGTCAGTATTGTAGAAGCTATCAGATTTATTTTTTGTTATTATAATAATCTATCTTTATTCTTTAAGTACAATAATTGATAAAAAGAAGTCCTATTTCTGGATTAACTAAACTGCAAAGGTCACAATGTCATTTAAATTATTTACTATGTAGACATAAAATATGAATATACAAAAGTAGCCAACTATTCAGAGATATTTAGACAAAGCACCGACTAGTCGCCCACTATAAAAGAAGGCTAATAGTTGGCTTTCACAAATAGTTAGCCAATCTCGTAATAATCTTTCATTTTTCAGTAGTTCAATAGTTTGAGATGGTCACCTCTAACAGTCAAGACCTTACAGTACAATAATAAATATCTTACCTGGACTCCTACACTTCTTATAGGTAGAACCGTGGCTGCCAAGTGTTGTTTACTCGAAACTTTTCTCAATTGTATTCTTTCTTCTTCACTAGTAGCATTTTCTACTCTATTTAAAAGTGCATGATTCTAAAACAAAACTAAATAAAGTTAGATTTAAAAATGAATGAATTAAAATAGCCCAGACTATACTCTATGATAAATATATTTAACAATAAATTTAAACATCAGTAACAATTTTATAGAAATTATACGTTATGTAATGTTAATATTGTGATGAAAGCAGCAAAGAGAATATTCTGAAACGTCACCGTAAAGTGCCATAGAACTTTTTAAACATCAAAAGGTTTTTAACTGGTTGCTTAGGGAAACATCAATATACTATTCATTCATACTAGTACTTACATACATACTATTCATTCACACTAGTACTTATTGCTTAATCAAGAGTTTTATTTATTTAAAATAAAAAACATAATTTTTAAGAAATTTCAAATACTTACCTTTTGCAACATTTGGTCGTATTCAACTATTATTTTAACTAGAACTTGAGTTTCTGAAAAATCTCTTTCGAGGTAAGGTTCATCTCCACATAGAACTCTAATTGCTAAACCAGGCCCTGGGAACGGGTGCCTCATAACTATCTCGTTAGGAAGCCCTAAGTCCTGCCCTAGCTGCCGAACCTGAGCAACACAACACAACCATAATAACCTTTAATTAACTTTATAGTTTAAAGTAACTATAAGAACTTACTTCATCTTTGTGGAAGTCTTTGAGTGGTTCGACTACTTTTCCCATTTCTCTGAGGCTCCTGATGAGTTGAGAGTCGTTATGGTGTGTTTTAATTGCATGGGCCTTACCGCTGGCCAACTGCGATGCCGATTCTATTAAATCAGGCCTCAGGGTTCCTTGAGCTAAAACGACTTCATCAACGCTTAACTTGAGATCAGCTATCACCTCATTTGCAACCTGTAGTTATAATAAATATTGCATTTATCGCTAATAAATAAGATGGTAGGGATAAATAAAAGTGAAAGTGTAAAAATAACTACAGTAAAATCTCACTAATCAACCTCCTGCTGTCCGACCCTCAGGGTCGATGCATCACGAACTTATACAAACACAAACATCAAAGCGTCAAAACTTTTGACCATTTCTACGTTTTACCTAAATATCTGATGCACGGTTGGTTCCAAAGGAAATTTAACTAAACTAAATTTTCTACAATTTAACAGAAAAAAACTCTGTAGGTTAAACAGGGACTATATGATACAAGTATTCAAATTTTTGGAATTTTCTCAATAAGTGGTGTAAATCGTGGTTTTTTTTTTTTTTCAGTTTTCTCTAAACATCCTTAAAAACAACGTTTAGAGCATACTTCATTATGAACGATTTTAAAGGTGAGTTAGTTTGCTACAAACCTAACACACTTTAATCTTATTGTGGCCAATGCTTCTATACATAAAAAGCTGACTGAATCTATGTAATTATAGCTGTTAGTGTATATAAAGCACGTTTTTATTTCCTTTATTTTTTAAAGTAAACATATAACTTTTAATATCATAAAACATTTTTAACTATGAAAAATACATTTCATTTTTATCTCCGGTTATTGTAGCCTTTTGGCCGTTCCGCCCTACTCCTTGGTTATTTAGGAGTCTGATTAGTAAGGTTCTAATGTATATTAAAAAGTTAAAAATGATAGTCCAAAATAAATTTATTACATCAAAACTTGAAATAAATTAAAAACTATCGGATCATTACTATACTCATGATTAATTCATAGTTTCACAATTTTTCGATCCTGCATCGTTTTACTATTATGAAGAAGATAATATTGAACGAATGAATGAATTACTGTATTTTGTAAAAATAATTACAATTATAGGAGGTCTGACTGACTTCAGAATGAACAGTTAAAATGAAAAAAAATATATATAAATAAATTTTGAAACAAACATAAAATCCATATATCGCACATAATATAAAATTAAATAAATATGCTACACATAATAAGTACAACTTTAAAGAAAAGAAAATTTTCAGCTGAATAAAAAGAAAAACATAATTTTAGACAAACAAAATACTTCGAGATAACAAATCTCCATCTGAATTAAATGCATTGGTAATAGATAAATAAATAGCTTTTAAATGCTTTATGCTCTTAACGGATAAAAGATTTTCCATGGTCAACTCAGGAGTAGGTTTGGGCAGGAGATACTTGCCTAAATACTTTTTCCTTTGTCTCCTAAATGCCGAACAATTCAGAAAAAAGTGTGTGACACCATCACTAACATTTGTGTCACAAAACCCACACGACAGATCACTGTTAAATTGTCATGCCACAGTACGACAGTTGTGTATTCCTTTTGTTAGCCATCCTCAGTTGAGTGAGAATTTCTATAGAATCTCTGATTTTCTATATGGGTGTTGAAATGTAAGTACGGCTTGAGGTGTGCCAAAGGTAGCGATATTTCTGTAATATAGATTAAACTCGGACTGCACCACTCGATTGAAATCTAGAATCACGATATGATTCCTCATTGCGTAAGAAGATAATATTAATTTCTTACTTTTTATCATTTTTGAAAATGAAATAAACAATATGTTAAAATAAAAACTGATATCAGATAATACTAACCACAAATATTTTAAGGTATATTAACAACAATGGAGGCGCGGTAGCTCAGTGGGTAAGGCACTTGACTACTATGCACCCGGGCCCGAGTTCGAGTCCAACTGAAGGCAGAAAATTTATTTTCTGTTATTTCAGCCGTGGATTGAATTCGAGATCGGGAGACCCTCCTGTGGCACACCCAGCCTCCTTAAAAGTGGGTACCCTTAATTGGGGGAAAAACAAAACAACCCCACTCCCCCCCTCCCCCCCCCCCCCCCTCCTCCCACCCCCCCCCACCCCCCCCCACCCCCCCCCCCCCCCCCCCCTCCCCCCCCCCCCACACCCCACCCCCCCCCCACACCCCCCCCCCCCCCCCACCCCCCCCCCAAAAAAAAAACAACCCCCCCCCCCCCCCCAACACCCCACACAAAACCACAAAAAAACCAACCCCCCCCACACCAAACCCCCTCAAAACCAAACACAAACAAAAAGAAAAAATCTGGCGGTTGAGTGTGAATTCTGGCGAAATCACCTCCTTTCACAACTGTTGGCTCAGAAACAGTACAGCCTACCTAAGTACTGAACCCGAGACCCTTCATGGGTAGTAAGTGGTACAGGTTTTTTTTTTTAACAATATTAGAACATAAAAAAAGGCAGGGTAACGAATAAGAACGTGAAAATTAATTTCATATAAACTCTATTAAAATACCTCTACAAAGATATCACCGATGATCTTCCTTTTTTCTTCAGGACTAGCCGTCATACATAACATTCTAGTAACAGAAGAGCGAGATGTCGGTTCATTCCTGTCACCTGGGATTGTTGTCGTGCCGTGCATAAACTGCTTAGATGCATTGACAACTGAAATATCAAAAGGAAGATCAAGTTTATAATAAGTAAATAAAATAAATGGTATAGAAAAATGTTTGTTTATCAAAGAAATTTTTTCAGGGCATATAATTTTAGGAATTACAAAAATAAAATCCTTATTATTAATATCTACTAGTACTAGATTCAATGATTTATTAAGTGATAGATATCATAACTATAACCTATTCTAATTATACCACTTCAATAGTGTTGATTTTTTTTTTTAAATTTTCCCGTTTTCGTTAGAAGTTTTCAAGTACTTCTTGCCCTAGTTGGAGTACAAAAAGATGATAAGCCCCGAATACAAATACAAAAATAAATATACAAGGCCCTGGTAGAGAGCATACATAATGTTCTATAGCTTGGAGACATGGACCCTACAAAAATCTAAAAATTTTAAGGCAAAAGATTCTTTGTCTGTGGAGAAGGATTTTTGGAGGTTGGCCAGAATCTCAAGGAATCATTGAATCAAAAATAAGACCAATAGAGAAAGGATTGAAATTGGAAAGAACGTACTGCAGGAAATTGAGGGAAAGAAATTGAGATGGTAAGGACGTGTCAAAGGATGGATGATAAAAAAAATCCAAAAAATAGCATTAGAATGGGAAGCAGAGGGTAAGAGAAAAAGTAAAAGGCCTTGCATCAGGTGGAGAGATGATATGGCTGGCTGGAGATTAAAAGAGGAGAAAGCAATGTACAGATAGTAGAGGAATGACTGATAGAGGCATATGGCTGAGAGAAACCTCAAATGGTGAAGAAAATTGCTGCAAACAAAAAGAAGTGTTTAAGTAGAAACATCAACAAAATATGCTTTCAATCGTAATAACCTCTTTGAATACCATTTGGGGTAGATTCTTACTCAGGTGAGAAGGCGTACTACTTATTTTGTACTAAATCTTTATTAGAAGAAAAATATTCAGCAAATTTCAAAAATTTTGTGAGGTTTTAAAGAAAGCGTCAAATAAAAGTTTTTAGAACGGCGTTTCAGGTTAACTTTCCTGAAGTGATAATAGTATACCAGCTCACCGCCTTGTCTTCTCAACCACCAATTCATAATTAAGAAAATAACTTATCAGAAAACTTTTACTCCCAAGCCCTGTTAATTTACTAGCACCAAGATATAAGAAATGCTGGAAATTCAAATTTCAAGGATTAAATAAGGAAAAAATTAATCTCATAACCAAAGAAAATTTCTAAGGAGAAAAAAGAAGCAATTTTATTTATTTTTGTTATTCTATAATAAATTATTATTATAAAAAACATGTGGAAGTACAAGGTTTTAACTTCGTACTCATTAAAGTAAGGTTGAAAAGGGAAAAATATGGTTGCAATGAATTTTCAATAAATCTATAACAAAATTTAAATAGTTAAGTATTTACTAAAGGATACTATTAAGTGGCAATAAAATAAATCTAAGCTTTATTAAAAAAAAGTTTATTTACATCCTTCACATCAAGTTTTTTCTTTTCTAATTATCAACTAAACTCTAATCACTTATAATTATTATTTTAGAAGTAACAACGTCAAAAAGTAATGTTACCTTTAAGGTCAATACCAAGCTTTCTTAGGGACTGTTCAACCTTCAAACTTTCACCTTTCCTCATAAAACCATTGTCTATATGAACTGCGATTACTTGTTCTCTCGGTAAAGCTTTATGAAGAAGAGCAGCGCAAACTGTTGAATCGACTCCACCACTAACTAATAGCTAAAAAAAAAAAAAAATTACATGATTATATCTAGTTATGTTAACATGCTAAATATAATTTAAAATGTTTATTCTAAATTTGAAAAGAAATTAATAATGAACTTACCAAAACTTTATTTTTACCAACTGCTTCTTGAATGTATTTTATACATTCAGCTTCTCTACTTTTCATCGTGAAGTTAGGAGTACATCCAGATACATCAAATAGAAAAGAATGAAGCATTGCTTTGCCATTCGTGGTTAAGTCAACCTAAACATAATTGATATTTTTTATTAAAATCAGAATATACATTGTTAACCCTTTAACGGGCAAGCCTGGGATTTTTTAATACATTTCTTCTTTTTTTTTCTCTTTGAATGACTATAGCCACGCTAAACCCCACTCTTGTATCATGAAATTTAAGGTTAAATAAAAGATATTAGACAATAATGAGTAGGATAATGCATCAGAGATTACATCATTTATTAAGCAAAAGGGATGAAATATGTGTATCCTCCAGGATACATCGCCTGTTAAAGGGTGAATAGAGCTAAAAGCAAAATACAAATCTAATATTGTATAGAATGTATTAGTGAACTATCTTCATACATAGATGTATCTTACTTTTCATTTTAGGGCTTAGACAGATAACTTCAAATGATTAAAGAGCCACAAATGAAACTGAAATAACTCTAAGGCAAAACGATGAAACATATAAACAGAAGCATGAATCGATATTGGATTGAGAGCATGTATAGATTTACCTGATACAATGAAAAAAATAATTACTTATTATTTCATGAGCATGTTAGTAACTCTTTTATATCTAATGGTAAAACTGAGACAAAGTTATCAAAATAAAAAACAGAAAATTAAGAAATTACAATTTCATGTGTATCAGCAGAAAATAAGAATTCAGCTTTTCATTTATACTCTTAACAATTTGAATTTTATTTATTTCTACTTTCTGTTTTTGTAAAAGATCATACGTACTTTGAGTGATGGGTTTTAACAAACACCAACTTCTGATATTAATTCATGGCATTGTTTTAAGTAAATTAAAACAAAATTAAACAAATTCCATTATAAATTCATTCCAGGCAAGCATAATTAGGATTGTTTTTAATTTTTTATATTTTTATGAGATAATTATTTTTGGTTGATAAATATATTAATATATTTTTTATTTTGAAGAGAAAAGATTTGCCCAGTCGGGATTCGAACCCGAGTCCCCACTTTCTAGCGTGGTGCCTTATCCACTAGGCCACCGAGCTCGTATCCGAACCAGGGAAATCTTTTCTCTTCACTGATCCATACCCCCGGGCACTCGCAGTTGCGATGTACGAATCGGGGATGAATGTTCATTGAACATTACTGTTAGCTGGATCTTGTTGACATACGTCAAATATTATAATTATGAGATAATTATTTTTGGTTGATAAATATATTAATATATTTTTTATTTTGAAGAGAAAAGATTTGCCCAGTCGGGATTCGAACCCGAGTCCCCACTTTCTAGCGTGGTGCCTTATCCACTAGGCCACCGAGCTCGTATCCGAACCAGGGAAATCTTTTCTCTTCACTGATCCATACCCCCGGGCACTCGCAGTTGCGATGTACGAATCGGGGATGAATGTTCATTGAACATTACTGTTAGCTGGATCTTGTTGACATACGTCAAATATTATAATTATGAGATAATTATTTTTGGTTGATAAATATATTAATATATTTTTTATTTTGAAGAGAAAAGATTTGCCCAGTCGGGATTCGAACCCGAGTCCCCACTTTCTAGCGTGGTGCCTTATCCACTAGGCCACCGAGCTCGTATCCGAACCAGGGAAATCACAGAAATTTAGTTTGTGAAAACACAATGGTTTAAAATATCCTAGAAGCTGGTATTTAATCTAACCAGTAAAACTGCGTTATATGTAACAGTAGGGTAAAGGCACCAGTAGTAGACATTGAGCCTATAGTAGACACTTGTAACTTCAACCAAAAAAAAATAAAGAGTTAAAACCTTCAGAACGATTTGAATTTGGTCCAATTTTAAACTTTAGCTTCTACTGTACTTCCACTAGTAAGTAGTAGCAGATTATGTGTAGCAATGGAAATGTTAGGGCAGTTTTTTATTAGCCTTGTCATAATAGGCTCTTCCCTTAACTAAACTAGCTTAGGGAGGTTAGTTTGATTTTCATCTATTATCGTTACAATTTTTTTTATCGTTATAATTTTTCTTTTTTTATCGTTACAATCTTTCATTACAAATTTCATTTGTAAAGATAGTGAACTCAATCAACTCTCTAAATAATGTATTTTTTAAGGTAAATTTTGTCTACTACTAGAAAATTACAATTTTTTGTATTAATGATTGAATATGATGTGTTGTTCAATTTTGAAAAAGACGATTTTTTAATTTTTGTTGTGTCAAATTAGCTTGTGCCAGCAATGACTAAAGAATTTTTTTTTAAAACACCAACTTCCTTTTTTTTATAAGCTACCTAAGTTTTGTGATAATAAATGCTGCTTGTATTATTCCTGTTCGAAGTTTATTTAAGAAAGCAAAGAGATTGGACATGATTCATAAAGACAAAAATGAAAGTAGAAGTTTTTATTATTTTTTACCTTCCTAATTTAAATACAAATATGTTATTTTTTAAATTTTCAAGTTTTTTACTATTTAAAATCCAAGATCCTGAAAAATACATATTTCATGAAAAATAAATTATATACATTTGGTAAGTGAAGTGTCAACTACTGGTGATTTTCTGTGCCTACTACTGGTACACAGATGTCTACTATTGGTGAAAAAATATGTTCTCAAAAAATGTCTAAAAACAACCTTAACATCAATAATAGAGTTATTTTAAAAAGGATTAAGGTTCAATTGGGCATATGTAGGGAAAAAAATTATTGCAAGAGTCTCACAATAATGTCTACTATTGTAATGGTGCCTTTACCCTAAACCCTAATTCATAGTTTATTTTCAATAAAAAAATATTTTTAACGATTCAATTTTAATTAATTATATTTACTTTTGTCATTAAGTTTTAGTCTCAGCATTTAAAAATATCAAAGGGCCGAAAAAAAATGTAAACACAAGTAAAAACAACAAAAGATATGATTTATTGTGGAGTGTCTGACAACTCTGGCTAATAGAACTAACATAATATCAGTGGATTAAATAGGATATTCAGTTGATAGTGGATGTCTTAACGGTCATCTTTATAATAGAACAAATAAGTCAGTTTTAAAATAATTAAATTGAAAGTATAAATTATAATGATCGACAACATCCATTACATGAAAAATTAAATACTTAAACAAGTAAAACTAAAACAAACCTCAGGATGAAATTGTAAACCATACAGTCTTAATTTATCGTTCGATATTCCAGCGATGATATTATTAGAATGAGCTACTGCTTTAAAAGATTCTGCTACCTTTTCTATACAATCGCCGTGTGTTAATAAAACATGCTGGTTTTTCTCAAGACCCCTAAAAATTATAAAATATATAAAACATAAATGAAAAAATCTTTTTATAATAACATTTTAAATATACAAAATATTGAAAGCACTAGAAAATTGAATTAAAATTCCAGTTTACATAAGACAGTTATAGAGAAAAGAAACAAATATATATTAAAATTTGTAAAAATATAAATGTTTATATTGTAAATATTACTCTGAATTATTAAATTGAACATGGCACAAACAGAAATAACATCTCAATAACGCACATTGATGACAAAGTTTTAAAAATGGTTTAACGGCAAATTATGTAACTAAATAATAGTTTTCCAGCATAAATTTAAAATATATTTAACATTTAGAGCATACATGAACATTTATTAATGAATTATAACATGCACATTTTATTCATTAAAAAAAAAAAATTGAACTTGAAGAGGTGATTAGTAGGATTTTACTTATCAGGTCTGAGATCAATCCCTAACCTAAGACATCAAAAAATTTCTTTTGAAGGAATAAGGTACACGTAACCTCAGAAAATTACATCAGCAGTTATTTCAATATTTGAATAGAAGTAACAGGCCGAGTCGAAAGAACTTAAATTGAAGTTCAAGTTATTGTATATGGCTGATTACCATCCACTTCAGCTCAACTACCATCTTGAAGAGAAATATAGTAGGCTTTGATATAATAAATAATAAGATATGAAGCATAAAGGTAAAACTTCAAGTGTTCTTTCAAAGCAAATTTTAAGTTAGCATAAAATAGTATTAATAAATTAAATAAAATGAAATTTTAAAAACTAAAAATTTTCAAATCTCAATAACTTACTTAAATAATATACACTTTTGATCTACATCTATAACAAATTGGCCATCTTCGCGGACATCTTTCCTTATTACTTGCCCACCAAATTCTTTATTCATCATTTGCATACCATAACATATGCCTGCAAGAGATAATCTATTAGATTAAAAAGTAAAAACTAAACAGAATCGTGAAAACAATTTTATAATTAAAATTAGTTTACTTACCTAAAACAGGTACTCCTATCCGGAAAATATCGGAATCATATCTAGGAGCATCCTCAGCATAGACTGAGTTAGGTCCACCAGATATGATAATAGCTCTGAAACGTAATAAACACTAGATCAATCTACTTGAATATATGTTTTTTTATTAGTGCTAAATCAATGTAAGGCAATAACATAATTTATATTTTTGCTCGTGATTGAGATTGAAACATTCTGACCCCATTTAGTACAGACTAAATTGAATTCTTAGGCATGGATTTAATTTAATCATTATTAAATTACGTGATTGATTCCAGGAAATTAGTAGTCAAATAGTTATGATTAAATTTTGTCTAACTCTGCTCCAGACCTTAAAGTTAAACTAAGGCTGAAATAATAGAAAATCTATTGTCTGCCTTCAGTCGGACTCAAACTCAGGCCCTGAAGAGGAGAGGCTACTACACATCCCCTTTATTCTTCGATGACAAAGTTTAAACCAAGTCCAATGAATAATGTAAATTTTCAAAGAACTTGAATTAAATCCAACATAAATAAGACTAAAACAGAACGTGATAAACAGAACTAATAATGGACAAAACTAATGAAGACCAGGGATGAGTAGCATACATACATAACTTTATTAATGTTTATATTTCATTTAATATCACTTCGCACCTGATGTAATATCAATTACAACTTCTATATTGTTCTTGTATTTCAAAACTGGCAACTCAAAAAAACAATGTTTTGAGATAACACCATGGTAAAATGCAATTTCCTAAGAAATATCAAAACTATACTGAACCAAGTTCAAATCAAATCCAACCTTCTAAAGTCTACTTTTGTATCATTATTTGCTTTTAAGTAGCGCTATGCACCAACCACAAAAATTTGTGAGAACAGTGTTATTTTGAATAAAAATAAAAATCTTCAAATTTTTTTAAAACAGGTTCATAACTAATTCATGCACAGACTTGGAGGGAATAAGATTTGAAGCTAATTTGATACATTGCTGACACTTCATAAAATACTATTTATGCAATTTCATCATGATGATAAAACAAAACCACAAATTTTAGAGTTTTATCACTTCACAAATAAATAAAATAAAAGGGAAAATTAACATCCTTATTAATGAGATAAACAACTCTGAAACAGACACCTAATGCTAAAAAGAGATTGGTTAAGGGAACTCCTTAACTGAACAAATAAGCTGACATAGCATATTAATAAGAATTCTGCAAAATCAAATATTAGAAAAACAAAAGCAAAACAAAAATGTAAGGTTGGACATAAAGGACCTGAGTCCATTGAAAATTTTTTGTTTCTTTGAAACAATACAATAATCAATTAACTTTTATTGATAAATAACAAAATTGAAAAACATAAGGTATCTCAATTAGAATTTAAATGAACAAAGTATATGCTGATCAAAAATCATAAAAAAAACAATTTTGGTATATAACTTTTAACATATATAATTCAAAATAAAAATCTTTTTTTTTTTTTCAACAAAAACTACCAACTATCAAAAAGCAAAGGTGTAACTAAAAAAAAAAGAAAAAGAAAAAAAGAGGAGCACCTGTTGGCCATGACATTTGTTAAATAAGAATATATTACAAAAAGGAACATTTACATAGTAGTAAATGTATAAAAATATTTTTTTTTTAATTTATAAACTATATATCTACAATTAGTGTTCACAGGGAATGTACAATAGCAAATCCAAGAATTACTTTTTTTATTAATCCACATATCAAACATCAAAACTTTAGTTTAAATAAAACTTAAACAATAGAAAAATATTTAAAAAATAGAAAGACACTACAAGATTAGAGGTAATAGGCATTCTGGACATATTGAAAAGAATATGAAAAAGCCATGGGGAAAAGTTTATGCTATTGAGTATTCATATTTATATAAGTAGACATAACGTACAGTATACAATATTCCACATTTTTTTCACTTGGGATGCCACTATTGAACTTTTGGTAATAACGCAAGACACTTAAAGAGGCCACATAAATTATTAACATGATTACAAACACATTAAAAATCACTAAACCTTAATGGGATTGAGCACTTTCAAAGTAAAAAAAAAAAAAAAAAAAATGCATGCCTTACGAAACACAACAAGCACCTTATTACCCTCAATAGAAAAAAAAAATACTTCTACATATATTTAAATGTAGATAACAGAAGTAGCAAGGATTTAAACCAAGCAAGAGGGATTAACTATTATTTAGTGATGGACCTACAGAATAAATCCTTAACTTACATTGGCAAAATAGGTTGGCAGACTAGGATAAACGACGATCAAGCTTTAGATGGAGGGAATTAACCAATAAACTCTAATAAACAAACTAATCTTAGAAGGTTATTAACCTAAAAGATCTGTCATCAACAGCAGTATTCATAATGTAAACAGGAAGGTTTCAAATAGAAGCTGACTTTAAAAGTAAGTACTGTTTTTCATAATAAAGCATGAACTACAATAACTTTTAACTTATAAAAACTAATATTCAGTCCAATAAGACCATGATAATAACAATAAAAATTTGAAAGTACTAAGTGAAAAGACATATAACACCACTTTTTCCTTTTTTGGCGTAACAACTTATATCTTCAATTAAATGATAAGTAATACAATCACTTAAAACTGAACATCATCCAAGTAAGAAATCCAACTAAAATTACATAAATCTTGAGTAAATAGAATGTACTTACTTGTAACCCTTTTCTTTTATATTGAATGCTGGAGTGTCAAGGGGAAGAATTTCAGTTTCGATACATAGTTCCCGAACTTTTCTGTCAATTAACTTTCCATATTGAGCACCAGCATCTAAAATTGCCACCCTGTCCCAACCTCCCGCACCATTCAATCTGTATTTGTCTTCCATACCACGTACCTGAAATATATAAACTTAATCATTTACACTCAATTTAACACTACTGGCACAGCCTAGAAGTAACTTTCATCAACTAAGATTTTCTTTAAAGAGAAGACGATAAGACAATTCAGAGGGCTTTTATATTAATTTCTAAACATTGCCAATGTAAAAGAAGTAAGGGATGCTAAAATAACTATTTTATAAAAATAAGGAATATTATTAAGGCAAAAATTGATAATTGAACTTAAAAATGCATTGCAAATAACTTTTAAAAATAGTCATTGATAACAAATACGTAACTTCATATCAAACAAAGCTAGGTACACTTAATAATGGAATGATATGGATATAACTTCAATTTACTATCTCCACAAAATTAATATTAACAGGTACATTCTTTCACTAAACATTGAAATTGCCGAAGTCATTAAAAAATGGAAGTTTCGGTATACATAGGATGATCGAACTCAGGTAAGAACCAATTAATCATCTGTATAATTAATCAGTTACATTGCGATGATAACTTACCGGATACTTTAATAATGCAAATAGTAAATAAATTGATGTCAGGTAATCCTCTAAGTCGAACGTGCCGCAGACCTGATTTTATACACTTGGTTGACACATAGCCTACTGAATATTGTAATACAACATGTGACAGCACAAAAAAAATTTATTGTTCCCTCTACCACAGACTAATGATAAATATTTAAAAAAAAAAACTTTTTCATACTGTAACAATTCAAATACCTCAAATATTGAAGGAATGATAACAATGGTTTAAAGCGCGCCAACAATTGAAAATTTTCGTTTTAAGATAATTAAAATTTCGTTTAAATATTTATTTGATTCCATCAATTCATTATCAATATTATCAACCGTATCGAAGTTGTGCAATATCATTATCATTACTTTTTGTATGAATTGAATCAAATTCAAAATAACTTAGTTTTGAATTTGTTATATAACATTCCTGTTTTGTTTGGAATGGCATATAATATCTTCAGAATTTTCAGCTATGTAGTAAATCTGGTGTTCCCATTTGCCACACTTGTAATTGCAGTGGAGCGTCGATTACCCGAATGTTCAATTAACGGAACCGTCAGCAAAAAGAAAAGGAGTGGTACTTTTATTAAAAGACAAAATGGAACTATACATATATAATTTCTTAAAAGCAAATTTCGATTATCCGATTTTTTTATTATCCGAACGACCTCTGACAACATTAGTTCGGATAAAAAACGCTCTACTGTATTATAGATCATATTTAAGTATAGTTTTATAGGTTTCGTTGGATGAATAACGACGACCTGTAGTCAAGGAGATGATATGATTTTTAATACGCTTTTATTAACTTCACTTGTATGTAACGGAATCTTGCATCGTAATTTTCACCGATTTCCAGCTATCTGATTATCTTGAAAACTTGCTCAAGTGCCAAGGACCAATGACATTATAATAGTTGCACAACTTTGTTTTAATATTCTTACTTAGTCCAGTCTAAATTCCCCCCAAAAGTGGGTCTGCCTTGCAAAAGGTGGAGCAGTAGGTTCTATGATTCAGTATGGTCCAGAAAGTTCCTGAGAATAAAATATCAAAAATGTAACTACATTTGATCAGAGAAAAATTTTCAGGGGGCAAAAAAACCCAACATTTTGGCACCTTTTTTCAGATTTTTGCAAAAAAAAAACATATACGAAAATACTTTAAATCGAAGTATGTGTTATTTACAAAATTAAAGTTTATTAAATCGTGCGACAAAAGACATCTCTTAAACTGAATTTGATTAAGGCGTTTAGCTAATTCAAATTACGATGAATTTCGCCAACTTTCTCAAAAAGTTAGTTTTGGTCATGTTTTAAAGTCTATAACACAAAAATGGCTTATCCAATCAAAAAGTGTTATATACTAATAGTTATAGATCATTAGATTTTCTCTAAGATAGGTTTACTTCGGTTTGCTATTAAAGCATGTTTTTTTAGTTATTTAAACTATTATTTTTTTTTTATTGTATGATCTTGTATTATATATACCTAAGTTAGTAGTTTTCTTTCGTTAAAATATCGTAATGATTTTTTTTTATTTTATTTTATTGATATTAAAATGTTTGTAGCCAATACAAGAAATCACGCTGATTTCAACAAAAGCAATCTAAACTGAGTTGGGGTGGGTGGTAGCTGGAAAACTTTTCAGGGAGAGAATAACTTAAAAATAAGAAAATTCTTTTTTTTTTTTTTTTTTTTTTTTTTTTTTTTTATAAAAACAGCATTATTCATCCTATTGCAAGAAACATTTTAACAAATGATAAATAATAATTTTTGTTTTTGGATTTCGAACCATACTGTCTTATAATTTTTATAGTAGTGATATATTTTTTAATATTTTAATACTTCGATATTTCAAGTGGGAGATTTCTTCCAACCTGTTGGAACCTCCTTGAAAATTGATAGATTTTTCTGTTTTCCCTAACTGCTGAAATGGAATTTTCTACGTTAGACTGATGAATATGTAGGACAATAATAGCTAATTGTGGGGTCTTTATTGGAGAAGAGTAGGGATATGATCATGTAAAGTGCAAATATTAATAAAAAGGAGCTTCAGAATGTTTGATCGCGTACGAAATTCACTTTTGAGAACAATTTGATGTATTAAGAGGTGAATAATAATTTGTGAAGGGAAAATAACTAAAATTGTTAACCATGGTAGACTCATATTAGATTGTCTTATCTAATTTTATATTTAAAAATTTTATTAGTCAAAATATTAAATGACTGTTACCTATTCAATGGCTCTTTCTGTTACAACGTAGAACGGACATCAAAATAAACTATCTGTAACTCAGGACGGAAATAGAACTGAAACATGGGAAATAACTATCAAAACCAACTGACCTTAATACAAATTATAAAATATATCAAGCAATTTTGAAATGTTACTAAATTTTGTTAAAACTTTTATGACACGTCATAACATGGAATCCATTTTAAAGAAACCCCATCGTATTAATTTGAAATTAAAGAATTGCCAACGTTAACTTTTGTAAAAGTATTACTTATTTATCATTGCCTGATAACTTTATCTAATTTTATTTTTATTAGTATTGACGCTAATTAATAAAAAAAAATGTTATGTAACAAGCATATTATTATTCATATCAAGGTTTACATGTTATTATGTAACACTCGTTTTTATTTAATTTTTTTTGTAAATATAAAAATCTTACTTCCTAGGACCACTCAACAGGACTGCCTTTATAGACCTGACATTTTTAGTCATCAGTCTCAGTGGTTAACAAATCTTATAGCCGTTATTTGATCCTTCTATTAAAATTTGATTAAATTAGAAAATTGTAGTTTCAACAAATACATATTTTGCTAATAAATCCAGCCATACCTTTTAACCCTGATCCCTTGCAACCATGATTTGTAATAGTTTCATTACAAAAACTTCTTTTATTTTGTTTTTTAACTCACTCATTTTGTAATAGTATGAATCTGCTGGGTGCATTTGTGTCACTATAATAATCGTAATGAGCCAACTACTAAAATGATACTTTCTTGCATTATTTTATAATATTTAACAACTTATCTTTCATTTGCATTTAAACCAGTCAAGTCTACCTTAAGTCCACTTAAGGAAAATGTACTTAAAAAGTATAAATATTCATCATTAAAAATAAAAACATTGAATGTTTGTATTTAATACACTAGTAACAAACAAATAGCTATGACAACAATGCCGATAATTTTAAAGATTCAAAAATGGTAATAAACATCTTCAAAAACTTTTAAAAAATGGATTCAGACAAATAATGTTCAAAATTTCCATGGCCAATAGGTGGTAGAAAGTAAGAAGTTAGAAGGGAGATTGATAATTTTGTTTTCTATATATCCTACAGGAATTTTTCAAAAAATTTACATATAGCCATGGCTGATGTATGTATGTATGTATGTTGGTCTAGCAGAAATTTTATATTGGGCCAGCAGTTGCAAGTAAGAGAAAATCAACTTCCATTGCCAATAGTTAACCTTTGTTCTTTGAGGTTAAATAAATAAAAAGGCCATAACAAAATTATTGGCACTCATAATCTATGTGCAATCAATATCCTCTAGTTATAGGAAATAATTCAGCCCCTCCTACTTTTGTATTTATTTCATGTATTACAGTTTGTAAATTTCCTCTCAGAACATTATATTTGCTTAAATATTGGTTTCTTTACCAATATATAAATAATATTTAAAGAGTTTATTCTTAATTTAAGATGTTATTGATCGTTCTTTGAAATAAAACATCTGAGATCAGCAATTCAATAAAATTTATTAAAGTTAGCCAAAATTATATAAATTTTGTAATTGTCTTCTAATGTTAATAAATTTGGCAATGATAAAGTAGAGAACCTCCCAACAGTTTATTCATAGTTTGCTGTAGGACTTTTCTTTTTACAAAGATATTTCTGGAATGGGATAGAACATGTAACAGTGGCAATGACCAACGGAATTGGAAGATAAACTATTAACAGATTAGATGGTCAATTCTAAACAATTATATAAATTTTCAAATTTTATGTAAATAGGTATTAATAATTAAATAGTTACAATTCACCAAAAAGACTATCTTTGTAGTGGTGAAGATATTTGGAAATCATTTTGTCAAAGGTTCACCTCTATTTAAATTTTAAATTGATTCAACAAATAGAAATATTTAAAATATTGTGTACAATACTAACATGTGGCTCTGAATTGAATAAAATATTTTTTCTTGGTGTCAATTAGTAATTTCAAAAAATATTGTATATGAAAGAATGGAATCTTTCTGGCCTATAAAGTTTTAAATTAAAGATATAGGTAGGATGCACAGTCAAGACAGGTATATTAGACCTAAACCACAGGTAATAATGTTAACTTGTTTTCATAAAGAATATAAAAGAATAAATCTAATGAAGACTTATCACCAGAGCCCGGATTTTTATGCAGTAAAAAAGTCCAAAATATGCCATATGCAGTAAAAATCCTTAAATATGCAGGATCAATCCTTGAAAATTTCTATAGAACACCTAAGTACAAAATCCAATAGATGAATATGACGTAAAAAATATCCAAACAAGTGAACAAGAGTTAGGAAAATTATAAAAGGATCATAAAACTGTATTTTGAAAAATAAATTATCGTTTTTATACAACTTGTTTTAAAGCTACAATAATTCTATAACCAAATTTTATTATTTACAATACACGACACTATTATTTACAATACAATCAGGTAGTACAAAAAAAAGTATTTAACTTGGTGCACCTTTTTTTTTTTTTTTTTTTTCTTTCTTTTTTTTTTGACAGTTATTTATTACAGTTATTAAGTTCGGCATTAAAATTTATAATTGCATCTCAATTTACAATGCATTTCTAAGTTTTCTTCTTTAAAACTCAACCTTCTATCGTTTAAAATGGTTTTATGATTTGAAAAAGATCCCTCAACATCTACATAGGTAACAGGAGAAAATTTATATGCATTTATAATAAATGGATTGTTTTCAACGTCAATTAAAACCATTTAAAATTTTGTTAACATTTTCTAATTCTGCGAGGCCTGGATTTTAATAAAAATGTAATTAATTTTGTCCTGTAAGACATTCCCTATGTCACCTGGGACTTTTGACACTATGTCTTTTACATCACTGATTATTTTGGAACTTTCTTCAAGCGACGAATTCGTTTTTTGAAGCTGTTTTAGTTTTATTGGCAAAAAACGTAGATGCGCTTTTATAAAAGTTAGATTGTTGCCAGGGGGCTGTTGTAATATTCATCATTAGATCATATACTTTTCTACATTTTCGGCCTTATCCCCATCTATTTCATCAAGAACGAAAGTTTTAAACATAACTAAATTCTCGGCATAAAACAAAGCTGCTTCTATCCAGGTGCCCTATCTCCTAATCACTGGTTGGGAAGGTAGTCGTTTCCCATTCGTAATTTCTTTATATTTACTCTTGAAGGAGCTTTTAAGAACATTTTTTCCCCATTGTTTAACTTGTTAACATTGGGAAAAAGTATCGGAACTTTATCAGCAAGACGGTTGCATCCATGCCCGTGACGTGAATAATGTTACCATAAAACAATTTGAGTGATCTAGCTGCTTTAATCATGTAAGATGCTGTGTCTGCAACCAACAACAATCCACGGGTTTCTATTTCCAACTTCATTTGATAATATTTAAACTCCATCATTAATAAACCTACTTACAGATTCATGATTATTTATTTTATCAAGCTGACGTCTTATTTTATTTAATACTCCAACTAGTAAATTTGCTAAATAAAAACCTCGAAGTCTGTTGTTACAACTATTAAATATAAATAGTTGTCAGCAATTGCCAATTTTACTTTGTCAATAACGTTTTTATTGCAAGAATGTAAATAAGATTTTCGTAATGTGCTTTCGGAAAGCGCCCGGCCTTTTCGAATTTTTCGGAGTTTATTTTTAGTTAAATAAAAAAATTCAAACTTGGAGTTTTTCATAATACTCATAATCATCAAAATATGCCAAAATATACATTTATCATCAAATATGCAAAATAAAACCGAACTTAAACCCATCTAAATACCATAATTGGTAAAGATATTTGGTCCACTGATTAATAAGAGGACGCAAAAAAATCCGGGTTCTGCTTATCACTCACTGTTTAGTTAAAATTTACAACCATATAAATAAGATGAAATTTGAAAATTAAATTTTTAAAAAAATTGTATTAAATTTAAAGCGTTTGACTGCTATTTCTGGATTAGAAATTTAATAATACATCACACTGACCTGTTAATAAAGGGTATGTTCACAACAGAAACTCAATGAAGAATTGAAAGGACCTGAATGAGGAATGGCTGTAAATTTATTTAAAAAAATTATGTTAGTTTTGTTTCCTATCCCACAACACCTTCATGGTCAAATGTTGAGTCAAGAGAAGTCTTCACTGGGGATACCTCTCTGTCATACCTTTGAGCCACATTTTATGTAATGTTTTTTATATCATTTGACACAGACATAGATTGAATAATAAAGAGAAAAACAATACAACTATGCATAGCTTATTAAACATTAATTAGATCCATTGACTGTAAGGATGAAAAAAAATGAAACATTTAAAGAATATTTATTTTTCCTAATTTCAAACATAGGATTAATATCAATTATTTAAAAAATAAACAGACCTTAAAATTACAATATTACATCATAAGTAAGTAAAAATCCAACACTTAGATTAAACAATTAGTTAAGTAAACAAAAATGGCAGTGATTTTTGAAAAAAAATTAATTTTCGCTTAATTAAAATAAGAATACCAAAAATAGTTAACAGCTTAAACTAAATATGAATTATTTTCATCGTTTAATAAAATAATTTTATAAATAGGATTCATTTGTTACAAAATACTTTGGTACAAAAAAGGATAGGAGAGGTATTAAAACTTTATTCTTCATTATTATCTCTCATAACATCACATTGGTCTTCAATTTCATCCTAGAAAAAAAAAATAGAACATTAGAAGGTTTATTAGAAATTTCATTATGCAGAGTATTTATTAATTCTAATTATTATTATATATTGAAAGTTTAAGAGTGAGCTGTACTTTAGGGGCTGACTTTCGGCAGAGTACCCAATTAGGGCATACTTATCTCTTCTTGGAGCTCTGACCTACTTAGGTCCTTTGCCAGCAATACCCAGGGAAAAGTTTTCAAACAAAGGAGTCAAAAATTCAAAAGAAGAAATATGAAGGTTAGATTGAGGGGATATGCTCCTATTTAAGATGGGCCTGGAAAACAGGAATGGGTATAATGGAAGAAGTAAATGCCAGAGGTATGAGGAACCCAGTAGGAAGTGGGCTATGATGGAAGATAAGAGGCCAGGCTGAATAATCAGAAATCATTTAGATCAAGTGTATTTTAATCCATAGATTAAGATTAACATAATTATAATGCCAGTAACCCTTTACTAGAGGCAATTAATTTGTAAGATGAAGTGACATGTTTTCATTTTGCCAATGGAGTGGATATATTAGTGGAAGGGTGGGGCACCTAGTAGCTTCCTGGCTCCTCACCACTCACCAAAGGGTGCCTAGGATTTTTCCATGGTACATCACTGGTCTCCATGAGGAACACTTTAATCTGTTTAGATGAATTGTGACCAATCATGTATATGATATGTAGTTCTTGCTCTCATAATTTCAAAATATTTGTCAATATTTCTATTCATCTTACATAGAAATATTATGTATATCTATTTTCCTGCCATTAAAACAGTCTTATCAATACTAAATCAGTCCCAACCTCCCCTACAACATCAGGAGGAACCAACACCTGCATGTCAGGACAGACAGAGGAAGAGGTGTACAAAACGTCAGGATATGTTCATTACTCAAAGTACATATGCCTGAAATGTGATACTGAAGTATTTTGTTGTTGTGCCAAGATGTTATGCGGAAAATGTTACAATCCAGCTTTTACTGAGATTGTGCCAGTGTCAGATAAATCTGAATAATGCCTTTCATTAATTATTTTTTTCTTACTTGTTTTTATGATAATGGGAAGTTTCATGGTTACAAGTAAGTTAAATTTTTAATTATGTTTGTAAAAAGATGACCTTTTTATCCATTCAGAAGACTGAGAATGTTTTTTTAGTAATAACTATATTTAAAGGATGTTTATAGTTTTTTTATTTATTTATTTTTTTATTATTATTATTATTTTTATCCAAAAGGGCAATGTGATATGGAAAGTTACTTAAAAATACGCAAGTATAACTAAAAAAATTCAGTTCTATATGCTTTACCCCAAACCCACACCAAAAATGGAGTTATTCATCTGTCAGATGAATTGTTTCTGATTGAGTCAATCAGATGGTTAAAAAATACTAAATCATCATCATTATTAATTATTCATCACCTGATAGCCACTAATTAGAGTAGTTTTTTTTACATGGTAGTATAGGAAAGAATACAATAACTCATGACACCAATAGTTGGGAGCTATTATGTCGTCAGGGGCAAGATCCATATTAGCGAAGGTAAAAGATTTAATAAGCCCCCAAGGTATGAGTAATACCATATCAATTAATTAATTTATCATTATATTATTTCATCAATTTCTTACATAATCATGTAATGAATAAATACAGAATATTACTGACTTCAAATGAATATTATGACTACAAAATATTAATCTGATATTTCTATCTTATAAAGAAACCATTTATAACAGTGATACTTTTACATTATTTGTTCTGCTTGGCTTAACATCAAAAAGAAATTTCATTTCAGAGATATATTTAATTTCTGTAATCTGTTCTGCTAATGTTATCAGACTGAGATATAACCATTCCTAAAAACCTAGTCTGTTAAAAATGGCTCGACATAAATAAAAAAATATGTTAAGCTAGATCTTCTCAACCTTCAAACATAATGTCTGAGGTGTTGTTATACAGAAAGAGAGAGTGTATCTTTTAAAAAAAGTAATAATTAATTCAATTTTCAAAAAGTATCACACTGGAGGTCAAAAGGACAAGGGGCGGAATATCCTTTGGGTGTAAAAAAATCGTTAGATCCTTGCAGATCTCAAAACAGTATCCATCCTTAAGTGTCCTTTGAAAAAGATTAAATGGAAAAATAAAGTGTCCTTTCAAAAATTAAAACAATTAAATCAACTTTCAAAGGTTGAAAACTAATTTGTTGGGAATGAGACTGGCCATGGATGTCCTTCGGCCAGTCATAAATCTTTGCAGACCTGAAACCAGTATTCTTCAGTGACTTCTCTGATCCATTAGAGATACAAAATGGCCCATAATAATTTTATTGAAAAAGGTTTAATTTTTCATTACTTAATATAGTATTTATAAAAATATAAATATTTATACAAAATATTACCTCTTTAATCTCCAAGCATGCAGCCCATTCTTGCAAAGTAATCCTATGATTACTGTCAGCATCACATTTATCTAAAAATGGAGCAATACAATGTTCGAGGGCTACTAACGGAGCTCGAATAGGAAATACTTCGTGTCTGGAAATTGTCCTGTAAAAATATTATAAAATCTCATTATTCATTAAAAATTTGTAATACTAGACCAAAATAAACTTAAGAGCTCATTTTATTAGTTTTGAAATATCAAGAATCAAAAGATATTTAAAGGAAATTTAATTTTGATACTTTTTTATCTAGTTATACTTCAAATGTTATGTTACAAATATTATTTTTGGGGAAAGATTAGTTTGAGAATCCTCAACATAGTATTGGCATTACATCATTTAAAATATCAAATGGAATGACACACGTCTAATGTTAAAACACAAAATATTACAGACGATAATATTAATAATAATACAGAATTACTCGAACATTAATTAAGAATGCAGAACAAAGAGCACTATGTCAAAAATATAATATCCAATACAATGCACTTTTTATGTTTGTTTGTTTATTTCGTTTAATGTGACTTTATGCTGCTATGGCTAATTGGACGATGCTACGGTGGGAGTCCTAAATTTTGCCTATCCAGGTATAATTAGGATAGGGATCTTTAACGTGTACCTGACATCGCACAGGCTCGGGACCCCCATTTTATGTCCCTTCAGTAGGACGGCATAGCTAAGGATTTTTTATTCCCTTTAAAAAACTATCCATTGCTTTACTCAATAATCTTCCCATTCAGTTCCAAAACTCTTTTGAAAACCTAGGAGATACCTTTGATATACACCTATCCTGGAACAACCATATCACCAAAATCTCAATAAAAATCCATCCTAATCCTTAAACAGCTCTATAGATTTCGAGAGTCCTTTTCCCAAAGTACCCGTCAACTTCTAGTGCCTCTACTATTTTCCCTTGCTTTGATTACAGTTGCTTGGTTTATATGGGACTGTCTGGTGACCTTGAGATGAGATTGAGGAGTCTAATAAACTCTTTCATTAGATTCATCTTTGGGATCCCTAGGCGGTCACACGTTACTTGACGACATTCTACTATAGGGAGGTCTTTTTCCTGATTTCCGGCAATACTTTTGGGGTACTTTCCTATTACAACCTCTAAAAGCCAAAAAAAATTCCTATATTCTTGACCTAATCACTCTGTGTTCTTCTACCCATCTCCTAAACACAAGGTCCCAACCTTTTTACCTATATATTCTCTCACATAAAACTGCTTCCTTTTAAAAATCCTTTATCATTCGTGCTATTTCCTCCTGGAATTCCCTACCCACTCCTATTCGTAAAGCTGCTTCTCTTATTTCTTTTAAGCATCATTTATTTTTACACCTTTAAGACAATCAATCTTCCACAAATATGTAAATAGTTAAGGAAATATTTAGATTTTTTTTATCTTTTCAAATATGATTGTATTTTATTTTTTTCCTGTCGACAATATGTAATTACAGTAGCATTTAATTTGTAAGTAATATGGCCAGACTATTGCACCAGTAATTGTGCATTGTTATTATTCTTAGGGGACAGTCAGTCCCAGAACAAAGTTTATTTTTCATTCATTCAAAGGCTAATTCAAAGGTTGGTTTAAATTATTAAAAGATCTTATATCGCCAGGCTGCTCTTAACATAAACTAAACTATTGAATTACAGTGGATAGATATTATCTATAGGAAGGGATGAACCATTTTTAATTTTGTAAGAAAGGGTTGGCAAAAAAGAGTAGGTTCACGTGCTAATATTTGCTGGTACAATAATAATAGAACTCGTACCGGTCCTATTTGTAATTAATCTTTCTCATGCCTAACCTCTGACCATTATTATTATAAACTTAATTCAGTAAATTTACTTAGGTTCATGGAGGGAACTCTATTAAATATATAGAAATAAATTATCAGCTAAAAAATTTCAGAATAACTTCTTTTCACTCACCTATCATTACTAGTATCAAGGTCACAAAATTTCCATACAGCTGCATTTGCCCACCTCTTCGTAATGTTAGTTTCTGCTTCACGTTCCATTCTAAGATAGTGAGGTGATAGCTCCTCTCGGTCAGCACTATCCCTCATTATGTTAAACAGCCAATCCCTCATTCTTCTTGGAAAATCTGCCATTTGTTCTTCGGCGCATTTCTAGAAGAAATAGTGCGAAATTAATGTAAACAAAATTTTATAATATATGAATTTATAAAAATAAACATCGGAATGATTGAACGTACTTCATGCTCCCTACATTCTCCATAATAATCGATGTGTAAGTGACTGAGCTTCTCTTTTTCCCCAGCACACTTAGGATCGCTGTTGCGACACCAACACCTCATTTGATGAATAGCGCAATCAGATTCAAATGTAGTATTTAAGTTGGAACATACCTTAAATTAGAAAGTTATAGTCACTTGCCAATTCAAAAAGCATGATTAAAATTTTAATTTAAACTACGACAAAAAATAAAAAATCTTATTTTAATGGAAGAAATGAGAGGGTAAAGGTGCCACATAACACATTTTCAATATTAATTGTTGTTACTTTAATCTTTACCTAGTAACATTAACAACCCAAGATTATTGGTTAAATGAATATCCCAGTGGATAAAGGAATTTATTTACTATATTATGAATAAGAAAAAAAGGTGTTCAAATTTATTTTTTAAATTTGTAGCACAATGCCTTCATCAGCTCATGTCAAAAGTATCCTTTTGAAGGTAACATAAACCAGCATACCTTCCTGCGTGGGTCATTTTCTACAGGGCAAATAGGTATACAGACACACCTAGCTATGCCTTCCGCAAGCTGACAGACTTGTCCTGATCTGCATCTCCCTTCGCATGGGTCAACAGCTAAAAAAAAAAAGATAGCTCAGATAATAATGATATATTTAAAATAAGTAAAGTTATAGATCATTGATTTAGTAAGTAATCTAATACAGGGTGTTCAGAGGATCGTTGGCCAAAGAAGTATCTCGGGTAGGGAGGTTCATTTTGAAATTTAAGGTCACTTAACTACATACAAAGTCTTTCGGTTTTTTTTTTAAATGGCCAAAACCAAACATTTATGCCTTATAACTTCGTTGTTTACTGATATAACATCATTTTTTTCGCTGTAATTACTAATACATTGTCCATGTAAAATAAAAAAGATTCGATGCAAAAAACAAATACAAAAATAAAAAGGGAGATCGTTAAATCTTGTTAAGGGCAAACAAAAATTTAGGACTTCAAGTTTAGGCCTCGTCTTAAAATAATTTGGATTTGGCTGTTGAGCTTACTTTTTTCTTTTATTTTGAACCTAAACTTGAAGTTCTTAATTTTTTTTTTTGCCTTTAACAAGATTTAACAATCTCCCATTTTTTTTTTTTTTTTTTTTTTTTTTTTGCATCAAATCTTTTTTATTTTACATGGACAATATATTAGTAATTACAGCAAAAAAAAATTGGTGTTGATATATCAGTAAACAACGAAGTTATAAGGCATAAAAGTTTGGTTTTGGTTATTTTTTTAAAAAATTCATTAAAAAAAAGACCATAAGACTTCGTACATAGGTAAGTGGCCTAAAATAGATTCAAAATGAACTTCCCTACCCGAGATACATCTTTGGCCAACAATCTTCCGAACACCCTATAGAAGTCCTCTAAGTTAATTAATGGTTACTTGAATGAATGAATACTTGACTTTCAAAGAAATTAATTAAAAGGTTAGTAGTAAAATTGAGTGTAACATTGGGTATGAATAGTTGCAAAAAAAAACAAACAAAAAAAAAAACTTGGTTTAAATTATCATTGAAAAACAAAAATAAATTCGCTTTTTCGTGGAAGGTCAAAAAAAAATTTTTTTTTTACTTTTGCATTTAATTTTGAAATAATTATATTTTATTGTTAATTATAGTGTTTAGTTTTCCTAGCTCGAATGTTTTCCTTCGTTGTTTATTTTCCAACTGTTTCAATAAATAATTTCTCCCTGACTGGGAAAAACAATAGACCTTGGATATGTCTATCGAGTCTAGTGTTTTTCCTCTTAACATTTTAGAATTAAAAGGATCAAATTACTTTAATTAATAATTAAAAATGAAAAATTAATGATTATTCAAAAGAAATAAAGTTGAGAGACAATAGCTGTTTCAGACATAATTTTTTTTTCAACCAATATAGTTCCTAAATGGTAGATCCTAGCGAAAAATATTATGAGACAAAAAATATTCTCCATTAAATTTCTGATAAGGAAACTGTCAGCAAATTTCCAATCCAAGCAACACCAAAAAAGGTTAACTTTTTAAGTTCAGATGGGTTTCGGTATGAACCTTTATACGTGTCAGAAGTTATGATTTGTTACTTAAAAGTAAATAAATAATCTACTGTTGAAAGCTTTTCTTTTTCGTCGTGCATCACTGTTTCATTGATTCTACCAAAAATTAGTCCTAGACAGTCACTGTTTCAGATTACTAAACATTCCATGGTTAAGCCCATTTTTTTTTTTTTTTTTTTTTTTTTTTTTCATTTTTCACAGCTGGTTAATAAAGGAAAAGACCAGACTGGATTAGGAAGGGGCCATTTTGTTTTTTTGCCCGTTTTCAATCTGATTTCACTACTTTTTTATAAAAACCTTTCACCTAAATATAGTCTAATAGAAAAACTATTAGACTATATTATAATAAAAAAAAAAAAAATCTGGAAACAGCACTTAGTTGGTTTTGGAATTCCACACCTCAATTATAAAAAATTCTATCACGAACCTAAAGCTTTATCAAGAAATGTTTATTATAATACAAAGACACTGAAAATTTAATCAAAACAAATGTAGATGAACTTTTATATCAATTTGACCCCTGACATCAGATGCCATTCGGATGCCCCAAATCAATCCCATTTCTGTCCAAGGTTAGAAATAATATAAATTTTGGATGTTTCCATTTACTTAATTTGATAATTATGCTCGAAAATATATGTTTGTTAAAATTTATAATTATAGGTTACCTGTAACCCTGTTTACTAGAATGATACTAAAATGCATCTTTAAGAGGGTTAAAAAATTTAAAAAGCTAATAAATAAATAAAAAATTGGTGTAAAATAATTTATTTTCTTTATTTTTATTAAAATAATCATTAAATCGTGAGTATTCTTTAAAGTAGTCTAGATGAACAGGAAAATCATTATTTCCTGCGTAAAACAGTCATACTAAAATTTGTTTATAATTTTATAAGAAATTATACTTGTTCAAATCAAAACCTTGATTTTAATTTTAAAAAAGGAATTAAAAAAAAATAGGAAGAAAGAGCATAAATAAAATATATATATGATTAATGATGCATAAACTCATCTTTGGGCAGAAATGGGTTAATAGGTGCAATAAGTTAAGATTAATTTTTTTTAAATATTACACATACAAATAGAGTTGTCAATTATTTATACTTAAGTGCAAAGCACAAAAGGGCAATTGACATTTATGGTTGAACTAATATTTAGATGCCTAATGATTCATTGAAGTTTTATATTAGATTATGATGGCAATGGCTTCATGAAAAGTCCTTTAATAACCTTGATAGTAATAACTACACATTTGTACTTTTTATTAAGAAAACAGCAGTAAGAAATACAATCTAACTAGAAATGTCAGTTATCCCTATTCAACTTAGAATGGCAGCTTTCACAAATTATGAATTATTTATTTTTATATAATATAGTTTTATACCAACTACAATAGTTGGCATGATACAGTTTTATATAAACATAACAGGTAAATTTACCTTCTAGAACATCAGGATCATCTTCAATAACAGGCTGATTTTCAGCGAGTAAAGGCTGTACTATTCCACTATTATATATATGGTCTTTATTATACTTCTTCGTTTTTCTCTGAACATAAAAAAATAAAAATTAGGAAGATATGTAAACTAAACTAAAATTTAATTCTGCAATATTTATAAAGTTCTAGTATATTTAATTCAAACTACTAAAATAACAAGTATTCAACCCAATGAAATAATATGATATCACTATTTTTTTCTTAAAATCAAAATATTTGCAAGAAAAATATTTTTATTTTAGAGTAAATATATGGTATCCAATTTATAGAAAATGTAGCTTAATCCAATATTGATTTCAAATAAATAATATCATAAAAGATTGATTTTTTTAATCATTACATTCAGCCCAAAATTCCTGACTGGTTGTGAAATTTGTATTTGTTGACAGGTATGAATTTACAATAAAAATTAAAAATGAAGAAAAAAAATTAATATCAGTATTGAAAATTAGAATCAATTATTAACTTCGGCAAAAAATTAAAATTTTTACAATTTATGAAATACTTAATAACTGATGAGTTTAAATCTCTACTTATAGTTGAATGCATCGAATGCATAAATATTATATACCCATACAAGTCTGGGCGAAACTGTTTATAAAATCTAAAAATATCTACCTTTGCCTCAGCAGGAAGAAGAAGTAATAAAACTGCTAAGAACAGCCACAGAAATAACTTCTTCATCTCTTTTAAGTCCTCTTTCTAAAAAAAAAATTATTATAAATAATAATAATAATCAAATAATGTGGTTCATCAATAACATCGACAAAAGAGAAGACAACATTAATAAAATTTTAAAACATATTTAAATTGTTTTAAATACATTATATAAAAAATAAACACATAAAAGTGTGTAGGTGTTCTTGCAAATCAAGATGCCTTATCAAATAAAAAACAGAGCTTCCTCTTCCTGTTTGATAAAGAGGTTCATTTATCTCAATTTTAAAAAATATAATACCAGAAAACAAAATTTTTGTTTATTTTGGCAATAATGCTAATATAATTTTAGAGGAAGAAAATTAAGCTTTTTGTTCTTTTTTAATAAAGAATCTAATCAAAGGAAAATTAAAAGATCACAGAGGATATTACAAATTTACAGAGTAACAATAAGAGACTAATGGCGTGAAAATTTTTATTTGCCAAACATACAAAAAGAAATTTCATTGTTATAAATCTTGAATATTTAAATGGTCCAAATAAAACAATTCAAAGTTTTCCTAAAACAAAATGTGGTTTAAATAAATTTTAATTTACATTTATAACTCAATAAAATAACAAGTAACTAATAGTTGTTCAGTGACTTTGATTTATGATTTTAAATACCTTCCTTCCAGGCCTAGTTGGAATACATATGTATGTTATGTTTCAAAAACAAATAATGATTTTAAATAAAGTAATGGGTAACTAAATTACATATGTAAAATTAAAGCCACACAATTTAAAAAGTGTGTTTTAGTCTGGAAGCAAACTGGAATTTTTCTATTACAAATATTGTAGGATAGCTAAAATTATTAAAAGCTTTAGCCCAATAGATATTTGAATTGATTACAAAGATCTAAAAAAATTACTAATTTTGAAGATATCAGTTATGTCTCTTACATTGCATATATCGCATATGAATATCAAAGAAACCAACATTGAATACTAAATATTAAATATGTATATATATATATATATATATATATATATATATATAAATATGTATATATATATATATATTTATTTATTTTACTGCATTGAGCAGAATGCACTGACAAAAAAAGTTCCAATTTTTGACGGATGGTTTTTCAAAGTATACAACTGAATGTAGCATTCAAAATCAGTGATATCTTAAGTGATTTAATAACCACAGAACCGATGAGCAAAAAATCTACTATTAAGCCAATATATATGTATATATGAAGGAACTGATACAATCCTTTCCTGTGTGCTTACTGACTATTTTCTCCAATCGTTATCCAGTTAGTTTAATTAATTTTATCTTATTTTAATTTAATTTAGGTAATTTTATTCAATTGTGTTTGTTCTTATACCTTGTTATGATTTATTAATCATAAAAACTATATGAATACATACATATATATCTAACAGCGACATAGAAGTTTATAAAATACAAATTAATTATGTTATTGTATCTATACTCTATCTTGTATTATATCATCTTTCATGTATAATACAAATACATACACTAGGATTTATTAATTTTGAAATAAAAGGTGCTTTCATGGGATTTAATATAAAAGGAAAAAATAAAAATAATATATAAATGTATTATTTTTATTTATATATACATATATGTTTGTAAAAAAATTATAATTAAAAGTCATCTATCAATTAATGTAATTTAAATCAGATATACATAATATTTGCTTTAATTATGAATATACATAAATGAATATGCGAGTGTGTGTGTATAAAGCAAGTATTATACATATTATTCAATAACATATATATACTTTAAACGATATTAAAATAAATTACCGTTCTTGTCGTTGAGACCGCCTGACTGAAAAGATGACAAGAGAGGACTGCTCCACTCCAGCCACCACCCAGATGCGGCTTTTGTCCCTTCTACTGCCATAGCTGAAAACATTCTCCTCCAAGCACATGCTACATGTTTTCTTAGTATTCGGGTGTTCTGGACCTTCCAGAAACAGCTTAATAAACTTATAACTAAACCTATTAACACTCAAATTCATTACGACTTTGGCAAATAATAATACAAAATATTTTGGGTATTTTTGAAAAATTGAAAATCTCTTCGATTAGGACCATGATTGAATTATAACTAAAATTTAATATCTTTCTAATTTTAATTATTTATTTACACCAAAAATTCAACACATATAAACTGAATTTAAAAAAAAAAAAAAAAGACGATACAAGAGACAAATATTCTAAACGAGCTAGAAAGAACCCTACTAATTTGACTAAATGAATTTTCAAAAGTCCCTTTTCTTCAAATATTTAAAATCGGCTAATAACATTTTCCTTAGTTTCATCTTTCACAATTATACAAAAATTCACTTAATTTTAACAAATTCGTGAAATTCAGCAGCAAACTTATTGATATTTCATTAAAAATAGAGGCTACACCAATTATTTCTAAAATTATCAGCCATGATAAGAATTTTATTTTTTGTTTCTACAACTTCTGTAAATATATTTCACTTGCCTTCATTCACTTAACTATTCAAAACTAGAATTCAAATCTGTAAAGCGAAGTTGTGCTTAGGTTGAGATCATGTGTCTATTTCTGGTGTATTAACAGTCTTATCTTCAGAAACGAGGCCATTCAGCATTCGACGTCTATAGCGATAGAATTGATTTCTGCATCAAACATCTTCCAGTAGTATTTTATCAACAACATGAGATGAACCAAATTAAATCATTGTTAAAACGATTGGATTACATAACTTGCTGGCTGATTAACTGTCAATTTAAGTAATATTTATGTTGAGTTTTATTTCACTCTAAAATGTATCATACATATAACGTTTTAATATCTTATTGGTTTTTTTTTTTTTAATATTTGAAAAACAAATTGTACCTGTTTAAATAAATGTATTAAAAATTAATTTGGTTCACAAAAGATTTTAAAAATCAATTCAATGGTATCCTATTAATGAAATTTTAATAAACTTATATTAACTTAAATCTTTTATTGTAAGTATGTTCTTCTATTTGACACTGGACTTGGAAACGAAGACATTCTAATCCCAGGATTGCCAACAATTTATTCATACGAAAATAAATCTTTGTAGCTCTGTTATTTGTAAGTAATATTTTTTATTTTAAAAAAAAGATCAGATTTTATGATGGCAATAAAGTGTTGTGGTAGAAAATAAAATAAATATTTATTAATCTAACATTTCTGAATTTTCCAAAAGTTATAAGCGGCGATATAATTAATTCAAGAATGCATATCTAAATATGCAGAATCATAAACGAAACTTGTTTTGATTTAAGCTTTTATTTTTAATGCTGAAACATTTTCTGGATCGATGCGTCGAATCAGCATTAGTAGAATGCAAACGTGCAGGGTGGCATAACCGCAAAAAGAGAACTTGAAAATAAAACAGCGCTTTAATAACTGAAAGTATGAAGTAGTAATTCGACATGTAGATATAATTATGGATCTATATCAGAACTCTATACTGGTCTCTCTGAATACCAAATCACAAAAATAAGTACTACAGAGTTTTCGTCAGTATTCGCGTCAAAGAAACATTTGTAAAAAATTTAAACAAATTATGTTTATTGCTTAAAAGAACTATTAAAACAGAACTATGAAAATACGTTGTAAACATAATTAAGCGACACTCGAGGTGGACCCAAGCCCTTTGTTCATCTCAATGGTTGAGGTCTCATTGTGTGTTCAACTAAGATCCTCTATTGATTAACAGTTTTTTTTTTGTTTTTTTCAGTTATCTACTGTAAAGAAAAAGTAATATAAATATTTCACTTGTGATTCTACAGAATATATGTATGTAATTCCTTTAAGAGCATCTAGTATATGAAGTCACATTATATATATTTCTCTGTCATCACTGATGTAATCTCCTTCTAGAGGAATGGAACTGTCATTGACCTTTATTTTTTAGAGTAAGAGAGAGACAGAAAACCTGATACTGTATTACATTCTTATTAGTAACTAACAGGCCACTATAATCAGTGCGCATAAGTACTTTTTATAAATTATTAAAAACAACATTATTGCTTAATTTCTTCACTTATTTGCCCGCTTATTTTTTGTAGTACTTTGAGATGAAACTTTTTTTTTCTTTTGCATAAGCAATCTTTGAAATTTTTATCACAAACACTATATGCTATATAGAATTAATATTACTAAAAGGAATGAGGTCTCTCCTTTCTTCTTACCTTCCTTCATTAATTTAATGGTCCAATTATTTGACCATTTGTAGAAATGCAGAATCAGGTCTTAGGAGAATACACTTTTAGAAGCAGTTTTTAATGCTACTAAAGCAAGTTTTGAAGATGTTTAGTAACATTTTCTTTAAAACCTCTTCGATCTTTCCTTCCTCAAGTTAAATGAGAGTTGGATAACTTTAATCAAATTGATATATTTTGATTATTTAGCAATATATAACAAAGTTATATAAATTATTTGACATCTCGTCGTGCCCGAAACAAAAAGCTACGACTCATGTAAACTTTAAAATAGCGCTCATTCTTGAAAATGAGTAACACCAATAAATAAAGGTTTTTATAGCAGTTCATACCACTGTTAGATACATACCTTGTAATAAGTGAAATTTATTCTTACCGATAAACATCGTGACCTAAAATCTCTCTCTCTCTCTCTCTCTCTCTCTCTCTATATATATATATATATATATATATATATATATATATATATATATATACACACATATATACATATACATACCAAACGTCTTATATTTAAGATAATAAAAAAAAACTAATATTAAATTATTTTTATCTAGTTTCTATGAAGAATAATCTGTGCTTAATTAAATAATAAGTGCCTTATTAAAATCTTGTTATCTTACGGAAATCCACCATTTTTTTTTTCATTTATACGTGAAACCTTCGTTATTATAATACTGGAGGATATTATTATAAAGTGATGCTTAATAAATTCGAAATGAAAATAGGCATAAAATTTTCCCAATAACTATAAACTCGGATAAGTTTTCTTTATTTCTGATTGAAGTTCGTTTATTTACATGTACTACAATTGATAAGGGAATTCGAAAGTGGTGAGATGAGCAGGATGCGGATGGAGAAGAGGACAATGAACTTGATAAAGCATAATTTCAAAGAGCTATTCGATTTTCTACTCTTGTCTGAAAAAAAAAAATTAACCTAAAAAAATCATCATTTTCAGTTTACAACAATCGGTTTCATATTCAGTAATAGTCCAATCAATAAACATATTCTAGAGCACATTAAATATGCGATAATTAATGACTTCATAGCTTCGTTAGTTGTTAAAAGGTAAACATACTAAAAGTCTCCGCCCCTAGGGGGTGAGCTTACGGTGGATGGGGAGCGAGAAGGTCCCATTTTTGGGTTTTACGATTTTATCTCGAAAACGGTAGACTCTAGAAATATGTTTTGGATAAAAATTAAAGCTAGTTAAATTTCCTATAAAATTGATTCTAAACACATTTGAAGAACTTCTAACAGTTATCGAGATGTACGTTTGTGAAAATCGATAATTTTCGAGAAAAAAAAAATATATCACTTTCTGTCTATCATTTGCTTGTAGTGTCTTCCACGATCGATCCTCAAAACAAATGTCGGAATCAAAATTGTAGAGCATTAAATTTACTTTAATTTCATATATACATTTCTGGTACTTGAAGCAAATGCTAAACAAAACGGGAAGTAAAAAACATTTTTTTTTCTCGAAAATTATCGATTTTCACTAACGTGCATCTCGATAACCGTTGTAAGTTAGACAGACATGTATAGAATCAATTTTATAGGAATTTAATTTTTTCAGAAACATCATATAATGTTTACCTTATAACTACTCCTAACTAACTAATATTTCATGCACTCTACACCCCTCATTTCAGCCTGGACTGCAAGAGTTTTAACTACTACATACGATAAGTGAGTCGCTGTTTAAACCAAGAGGTATAATTAAACTAGGTAAACAGATCATTAGCTAGATCCTCACTTTTATGCTACCAGTAATAAAAATTATGTTATGTTCAGCAGATCTAAAAACATCCCTTATAATAAACAGCTTTATCTCACTGTTCTCAATCAAATAACTATTCTCAAAGCCTTCTCGTCAAATTAAGAATAATCTAGAGTTAGTTATTTCCATAAAAACACTTACAAGTATAAAGTAAAATGTATAAAATGCTATTGAATATGTTCACCAATTCAGGTAATTAAATAAAGTTTAAAAGCAAAGTATGCATGACCCTCAAGTACGAGTAAGATGGTGGATTATTATCTTAACTCATCTAATCGGTTCAAGTAAAATAAAATTCTAAGTATACCACCGATTGGGTATGTAAATAAATAAGAAATATTTGCCCATAGGCAGAGTTGGGCAAAATTAATTCATGGCTATAATTTAATATTAGTTATTTGACAGCTAATTTCCTGGAGTCCATCGCCTAATTTTATAATGATTAAATATTTCAGCTGAATAATCGTTACTTCACTAAAAAATCGAGTAACATATTTAATCATGATAAATTAGTTGGCTGGTTACAGGAAATTAGTTGTCAAATTGATACAATTAAATCGCATGACCAAAAAAATATCCCTGAAACGTTGTTATTAGAGGGAAATGGAATGATGTCGGGCTCCATAATAAAAAAAAAAAGTAAAATCACGAAGTAACTTATTAATCTAATAAACATTCTTAATTACGGAATAATTAATTAATTTATATTCTATTAATGAGTTTAGAATTATATAAATTAATTACGTAAATAAATAATAAGGACGAACCTAACTATTCCCTGGAATCAAATATGAGAATAATTTAATCCCATTTTAACATTATTGCGGCTAGCATATAATTATACACAACTGGGGTTAAAATAAATGAATAATCTGTTTGAATGCCTCCTGAAATGTAACTTCTTATCATTCATAATTTATTTTCCTCAAGCTCACCGTTATTTTACAATTACAAACAATATGTATGGCAAATAGTATGAAATCAATTCGAGAGAAATTAATACCATCCTCAATTAATATGCCTCATTGAGTAAAATATATTATGCTTCTGTTTTAATAATAAAAAACAAGTTTTATTAGTTTAAAATGTCTGATTTCAAATAAATTTAGGAAAATATAATAGTTTAACAAAAACAACAGAAAATACGTTTATTAAAATATATTAATATCTATGTACTTGATCAAAGTAGTTTCTAAATACTTAAAAAAAAAAGAACATTAATCACCTCTGAAAATCATTAGAAGTAACTTTAAAAAATAAACATCCATAAACATTCTACAAAGGCAAAAATTGTTCCTAATTTCACCGTAACAAACTGATGAATGCAATATCCATTCATTTCAAACTAATGATGCAGCTGCACAAAAGTGAGATAAAAGAAATGATGAGTCATGAGTCAGCAATGGCTGCCTTCTTATCTATACTTCAGTTTGTATAAAGTAGCCGTTCTCTGATGGGTCGAGTTTTTACCCATTTCACGATTCCCAAAGTAAATGAAAGAGATTCAATAAATAAATATATTCTTATCATGCATATTATGATACATTATACAGACTGATAATTATATGTACAATGTGGGGAAAAAGTATTTGCACACCACACTTTTTCAAATTTAATATTGTGTATGTAATCCGTTTGGGGTCACCTGTGGTGTAGTGCTTAGCATAGCAACCTACTAAACCCAAGATCGCGGGTTCGCAGCCCGACAGATGACCTTGGGATTTTTTAAAGGGAGTAAAAAATCCTGAGCTATGTCGTCCTTCGGAATGGACGTAAAATGGGGGTCCCGAGCCTGTGCGATGTCAGGTACTCGTTAAAGATCCCTATCCTAATTATACCTGGATAGGCAAAATTTAGGACTCCCACCGTAGCATCGTCCGATTAGCCATAGCAGCATAAAGTGAAGTTAAACAAAATAAAATAAATAAAATGTAGTCCGTTAGCATCAATAACCGATTGTAAATGTCTAGGCATTTGAGTGTACAAGGTTTTTAATTAAATCTGGATTGATTGGTTCTCACACTTGTTTCAAAAGATTCTTGATATGGAGTGTTCTGATTATGTTGGGGTGTTTCCGAACATTTTGGTCCAACACGTTCCATTAAATTTCAATTATATTCAAGTCTGGTGACTGTGGAGGGGTATGCAGTTGTTGACGAACATTAAATATTAACCATTCTTTAGTCTTGCTGGCTGTATGTTTCGGATCATTGTCCTGCTGAAAAATGAACTGATGCTGGATTCCCAATTTAGCTGCACTTGCTAAGAGGTTACATCTCAAAATACTCACGTAATATTCTGCATTTAAAATACCTGATATAGATAAAAGATTTCCAACTCCGTTATAGGCTACGCATCCCCAAACCATTACATTGTCACCTCCATGTTTCACAGTAACCGTAAAGTTTTCCTTTTTCAGTTCCTCATTTTTCTTGTGCTAAATGGTCTTTCGTCCGTCAGATCCGATAATAAATTGAACTTACTCTCTTTAGAGAACAGCACATTTTCCCTAAAACTGATGGGCTTGTTAATGTATTCTCTAGCAAAAAAAGTCTCTTTTGCGATTGGTTTCACTAATATAAGGTTTCTTTCCCAGGATCCTGAGATTTCAAAACATTCCTTACCGTTCTGGTGCTTACACACACCCCAGAGGTTGATTTGACCATATTTGCTAGGGCACCTGCATTTACAGCCCGATTTCCAAGAGCTCAATTTTGATTTTTCTCTCCATCTTTTCATTTAGTTTCCTAATGAATGCGAGATAATGCGCCGCTTATTTTCAGTTGAGCTTCGTTCTTCATACCTCTTTTTTTTTTATTCTTTTATTAATTGAAATTTACAACTGTATTAATAAAAACACATTTAGTAAATATGCTGTAAACAATACAAAATAATGGCATGATTAGAACTTGTAGAGGAACTACCCATTGGTAGTACTCTAATCATACCTCTTAATCATGAATTTTACTCTGGAAAAATGAATACTCAAGAAATCTGATATTTCAAGGTACGATTTTTTTTTGGTTGTGCAATAAAATCACTTTTTCATGAGTGGCAGCACTCAGTTCACTTGTTTTTATCATTATTTAGCAGATAAAAATATCTTGCAGGATTGAAATATTTTAGAATACTGATAGGAAAGAACAGGAAGTAAACAACCAACCTTTGTACTTCTGTGTAAACGAAGTGTGCAAATACTTCTTTCCTGGTGTTTATGTTATATATATATATATATATATATATATATATATATATATATATATATATATATATATATATATATATATTTTAATGATCACAGCTTTCAATTCAATGAATACAATTATTTAACAAGTTTTAGTTGTACTTTTTATTGGGTAAACTCAACTGTTTTTAATTTTCAATTCATCATATGAAGAAAAAAGGTGTGCAAGTACTTCCCCCCCCCCTCTATACTAGAGGATTAAAAAATAATATAGAATACTTGCTGCCATTTTCTGAAGTGCATACCTCATTTTCTTGAACATTTAAAGAAAAAAAGAAATTTTGGTGTATGTATCAACCATTTAGGTATACAACAGCAAAAATACTCCATTCATTAAAATGAATAAAAGTAGAATAAACAGTAGATTTAAGTAAATGTATAGCAATAAATCAAATCAAAACTTTTTATTTGTTCCAATTAAGAGGGAGCTGACCATTTTACTATAGTATATCAGAAACAAATTCTAATAAGATAAGCAACTGTCACCTCATTTAAAACTATCTCATTTTTCAGGAACCACAAGTCTTAAAACAGGCTTTGAGGAACACCATCAACTATAAATAACTGTTGCAATTGAAGTATAATTCAATGACAACTAAACTCAATAAACAATATTAACTTTTTATCATCATACTCGACTGCAGAATGTTTTATAAATCATTAAACGTGTGAGGTTTGCTGTTACTTCAAATCATATATGATTCTATCCATTTGAATCATGTGATGCACTGATATAAACAAATTTACCTTACAATTGAACTTATAATCATCAAGTAATATGTTTAGAGAGATTGAAGGTGAAAAGTACTCACTGCTAAAATAAAAGATGTTATAACAATAAATTACGACAGGAGTGGAGTGGATTAAAGTTTTTGCTATTCAAATTTTGGTTTATATATATATATATATATATATGTAATTTTTCTTGATATTACTCATTATTATTAAATACATTATTTTATTTTTTGAAGAGAAAAGATTTGCTGTTTTGTTGAGAAAAGATCCCGACCGGGTCAAATCTTTTCTCAAAAAAAAAATATATATATATATATATCAAATATATATATATATATATATATATATATATATATATATATATATTTTTTTTTTTTTTTTTTTTTTTTTTTGTGGTTGCTGTTTTTGCCTTGTAATATTAACCCAAGATTCCAGGTAAAACCTTAAGTATCTCAGCAAATTATTCTTTTAAATTAGGGAAATTACACACACATGCCTAAAATCTTCCTCCCAGCAACCAACTCAGTTTTATTTTATTTGATCAGCAGTTCCTATTACACTGACACCACAACTGTGGCACAAGAAGTACTTATACTGCTCTCATATTTAAAAGGTCAACTGTCCCAAAACCATAGATACAATAACCCATAACCTGTGAAGAGTTTTGAAGGCAGTTTGGCGAGGATCCTTACAGCAGTCAACCATAAATGTACTAATCCAAATAGTTAGTTGAACTGTTTTAACACAGCAATAGCAATGGCTAACTTTAGAACATTGTTAGTCAGCGGGACCAACTGATAATTTGATATATATCAATCTGGATTTATAAAATAATAAAAGGAAAATTTTATCAATTAAACATACAGTTAGAGTTCAAGTAATCGTTTAAATATATGGTGAGATCAAAATCCTGTATACTAAAAAATCAAAACCTCTTCATATGTCCAACAGTAATATGTATCAAAACAATCATTAATACTGAAACTTTAAATTTTATAAGACAGAAGCCAGTATTCAATGATTTTATCTATTAGGTCTGAACACTACTAAGATCTTATGAGAAAAATATTCTAGGCTCTAATAAATGTAAACTGAGTGCTCAGCAACCAGATATACGTAAGACCTCATACAAATACTACTATAGTAATATCTTGAACTGAATTATATTCAGGCAATAATCAGGGAGCTTTAAACCAAATGCATATATAAATATCTGCGCGGACAAAATTATTGAATAAAATTTCTAAAATACATACCGAGATAACATACTATATGGTAGACTAGTAAAAGAAAATTTAATTCTGTTACCGGTGAAGATTTAATACCGATGAAGATAGAAAATTTATTTCAGTCAGTTGAAAGGGAAAACTATGCTGTCAAAGGTTAAAAAAGATTCCTCAAGACTAGAGGGTTTTTTTTTTCTCATATGAGTAGAGGAAAAATCTTGGAGGACCAAGTTGACCAAAATCAACAACTATAAGAGATTCCTGCTCACTAAAAAAAAAGCTTTCAATTTTTCACCAACTTGCAAGAATTGCTCCAGAGGGAACACCCTGGCAATGTGCTTACAGACTACAGAAATTTAAGAGTGCATTATTTGTGTGTGTGATTATGAGGGTATGGTACAACTATAAGTATAAAGCACATAAAGGATAAATAAATAGGGTAGGAGGGTTTTAATACAAGACAACCTGAACACTTTGAAAGAGATCAAAGAATTTTATTTCCAATTCCTGAGAGCAAGGTTCATATCTAGTAGTTTACATTTTTCTTTCGTTATAAAATATACAATGGAGAGACTTTAAGGAAAAAAAAACAAAAAAACTAGTAAACATATAAGAACAAATATGTTGGTGTGTACCATCTATCCTTCAGGCTTTAACTTGAGGGAGAAATACTATGTTTAGTTACAAATTTGGGGCAAAGAAACAATATAAAATAACAAAAGCGTTTTAATGAAAAAAATACAGTAAAAAATTAATTAGAAGAAAATGAAATTAAAATCAGCTTTGGTAAATTAAAATGGCACTGTGCTCTTAGAAACTGAGCTAGTCCATATTGATTTAATGATATCTCTTAAGTTTTAATATTAAAGAAAAAAAAAAACTAATTTATTTTTTTGTGATAATTAGAAACTATAGTTTACATAAGAAAAGAGCAATAATTAGAAATAATCGCTCACATAATTTATACTAAATTAAGTTTTGTTAAGTAAATTAAACAAATTTTAATTTTGTTACGTAACAAGCTACTGCAGTTTTAACAAATTACAAAAAGGTAGTGTGACATTTAGTTTTAGAAAAATGCTCTAAAAAATACATCACAGCCTCAACACACACCTTCCTAATTGTTGAAACTGTGTCTTGTTTACTATTAATACATAAATATATTTGTATAGTCTCAACCACCAACTTCATAAATTTATGAAGCTCGTTTAAAAGGTTGGATCAATATATAATCGATTAGAAAAACCTATATACAATTCAATGAAAATTCAAATTTTAATAACTATACAAATTTAATATAAAAGGAAAACAAAAATTCAGAGAAAATCATACTATCAATTCAAAACATTGATACATTTTTAAGAGAAGGGTTGTTATTAAATGAATTAGGAAAACCAGAAAATAAACCTTGGTAACTAATTATCATACAGCTAAAAGATAATGTTTAAAAGGAGAAACAAAATATGAGGATATTCGTTTCATTATTAGCAATAGAAAAAGCAAGGATTTCTCCAACAAAAACATCCTTTCATCATTGTCTAATAAGTCTAAAATGTACAAAAAGGAATTCAATTCAGTAGAATTTTAGATAACTAAATATAAATAATGGTTAATAGTCCTTTACACTCGATGAAACTAAAAGCATCACTTTATTTGATGAAATTGCTTCACAGTCATATTTTGAGTTTTTAACAACCATAGGATTGTTTACATAAACTGGCAAATATGAACCTTTGTCTGAAAATGGAAATAGATTTTAACATTAAACTTTTGACTTAGCTGCGAAATTCCTGTAAACCGATTTACAAGAACTTTCTTTGCGTTGAGGTGAAGGCATGATGATAGCCGATATTATCGTGTGTAACTAACATTACTAATACGTCATCCTCAACGCTATCCTATTTGTACAAAACAAGGCTTTCCATCTTCTTTTGTTAACTACCTTAACATTATTGGCTATATGTTCAACAATATACAATAAAGACTTTTATAAGTCCTAACACATCACTTAAAACATTTTTCGCACTGGATTATTTAAGGTCATGAGAACGATTTAGGGATCTACGTTGATCCTTATTTGCCTGTTATTATTGATCTGTGACGATAAAAAGAGATGAGAGAAAGAACAGAGAGACTGAAGACATGGTGATGATGATGAGACAAGGTGATGGAGAGGCTAGGGCTAGCGACGGTTCTGAAGAGGAGTGTTAAACCTTATTCCGCCTCCACGAGGTCCACCTCTAGGAGGAGTTCCTCCGCCACGACCAACTAATCCACCTCTACCTCCCCTACCACCTCCACCTCCTTCACCCCCTCTTCTAGCTTTCTTTTCTTCTACGTTCAACTTCACTCCATTCTCATCAGGAAACATTATAGGCTGAAATAAAAAAATAAAAAAATTAATTAACTCAGCCTCATATCTTGACTTGAAACAGTTTAGTTTTTAATTCATATAAAATAACCGATCCTACATTTGCAACCTACAAGGTTTGCTATATATATATATATATATATATATATATATATATATATATATATATATATACAAGTATCTTGATATCCTATCCATACTGTTCTCAAAAAACTTCTAAAGCATATAAAAAGATGGCCTCGGGCCCTTCTAATATATTACTTCCATCCAAGTGAATGGTGAATTGCTTTATAATTTACATGTTATTATGAACATCTTAACACTTACTAGATTGTACTTTATAGAATTTTCTTGAATTTATAACTAACCTTGGCATTCAGAACAGCTTGTACAGAATTAACATCCTCGAAAATAATAAATCCATAAAATGGTAATTTCATCATTCCAGGCCCTTTGTTACCAGGTTTGCTCAGAATTTTTAAATCAATAATATTTCCAAATTGTCCAAACAAGTCCTGCAAATTAAAAATTAAAATTAACTTATATAACGCAAATCCAATGAATGAATAGAGTAACAAATGTACAAAATCAAAGTTTAAGTATGAAAATTAAATGGATTTTTAACTTACTTTCAATTCACTTTCAGAGGCATTGTGAGGAATATTTCCGACGAAAACTTGATGGTTATCAGAATATTGATTGTTTCTCCTTCTGTCACCATCCCCACCATAACTGTTGCCTAAACAAATGAATAAAACAATTAAATTACATATGTAAGAATTTGGTAAATAAAATACTCTATAGGTATCAGATAAGATTGCTAATAAGTTTAATGTTTTTAAAAACTAAGCATTCATTCAGAATTAAATGAGAAATCTTAATCATATAATAAATCATTTTATTTCTTATATTCCCTTAAAAAAATAAGGTTGAAAAACAGAGCAAAATATCCATATGATAAAGAGCAGTAGCCCACTTAAAGAAAAAGGAAGCAACTATTCATATTTAGGTCAATTTTAATAAATTTAAAGATCTACGATAATGTTCACAACTTTAACTGTTATTGGTACCAATTTTTAATAATAAAATATATAATTACCATTAGTAGCATCTTCATTATTTTGCTGCCTTGAAGCTGAATTGTAGTTGTTTCTCTGTGCTACGTCATTGCGTTGGGGCTTAGGTTGATTCGAACTGGACCTCATATCAAAGCCTTTGTTATCAGTTTTTGATTGAGGCTAAAATAAGAAAAAAAATGTGCATAAGAACTATGGTTAATTCATCACAAAATAATCCATACTATTATATATAAGGACAACCCATTTTATGTTTGTGATCACTAACCACAAAAACTACAGAACCAATCTATACCAAATTTTAACTACAGCATTTTTCTAGTTCCAGGACGGTTTAGCAATAATAAAATATACAGATTTCAAATTAATATTTTTTTTTAACTAAGCAATTGTATGTGGATAACAGTGAAGTTTGAAAATTGAGTGATAGTTGGTGAGCGCCATGGAGTTATATAAAGCTTGAAATTGATAATAAAATTTACTTTTATTCAATTAAATTATTAAAGATTTTATTTGTGGATCCCAGTGAAGTTTGAAAATCGACCAATATGTGTTTACCACTATCTCCCAATAGACTTTACAATGGTAAAACTACTGAAACTATATGTATCAAATTTTTACTACATTGTTATAGTTTGAGGAAGGTTTAGCAATAATAAAAAATAATAATTTACAATAATAAAAATTTAAATGTGCAGAAACGAGGTTTGCCACACAGTCATTTTTAAGGTTAGAAATTAAAATCCGAGATGAAACCAATAAAAATTTTTTTCTGCCGAATAAAAATTACCAAATCAAAATGCCGATCCTTCACAGTGTAAGCACTGATAATGCATTCCATGATCCTCAAGTTTCTTAATAGTCTCTGTCCATCTGGATTACCAACTCATACCTCAATATTAAAAAATGGTTGTCCAACTATGCTTTTACCTAATCATTAAACACCTGATCAGTGCAATTTTAACCAGGTTGAAAATTACTGCTACACGAAAAAATATCATTGAAGAAATAATGCTCGATTGAATACTTCACAACAAGATGTTAACAAATAAACAAATAAAACTTTAATTATTAATTAAAATCATTTAAATTATAAGAGCGGGCGAAGCCGTGACAGGGGATCCTAGTAAAAAATAAAATCTATAAAAATTCAAGGCACAAATGACCAATAGAATTTGGGGAGTGTCTCAACAAACTTGGTACAGAAGGTCATGGGTTCAAATCCCACCTATTTCATGGTGTAGCTAACATAATGAATCTTAACCATCTAACCATGGCTAGAATAGTTAGACAACCCAATATTTTTATTTTCTCAGTTAAAAGTTTCATTTTTCTTTAGGTGTTTAATGGATTGGGATTATTAGAAAAAGAATTAAATAAAAGCAAGCAATGTTTAAAAAAATTACTAAGCTATTTTAAATTTAAAGGTTCATTTATGCTCCTTGCATTCATTGCATCTCGAATTCAATTGGGTATAGATCTAATGTGACTTTGAATAAATTTTGAGGTCCATTAATTTAATTAATATTTTTAATAAACCTAATAAGTTTCATACACCCAAGGGTTTAAGTAAATGGATATGAAAACCTCTAAAAAAGAATGAAACTTTTAGCCAAGAAAATGAAAAAACAAATTAGCTGGAATTTTTCATGGTAGTGTATTTATTTGATTTCAGATACTAATTTATAATTAACAAAAAGCGAGTTTTACATATAATATATAAAAAAAAGATTAATTGGAAAAAAAAATATCTTGAATTAGTTTTAATAAATACAATTTCAGATGAGCAACAAGCTTAATAATTGCATAATCATAAAATTAATATGAAAAAAAAAAAGTTTCATAGATCCAATGTCAATAAAAATACATTAATTTTAAAATCCATTAACACTTATTGCTTTAATTATTCAAATATTTTCTTTATCAACAGTTTGTTAAGAATAATCCCAAATCGAGAAAACATGAATTTTAAATTTAATTAAATTTAATAAACATCTTTGTTTAATATAATGCACATGGATAGCCTTCAATGGTTGATAGTATCAATCAGACGTTTAGCATTCAATGTTTCACCAGATTTCCAGAGATTCCCGGTCAGTGACCAACCTTTTGAGCATTAAATCTTTCCTTAAATCTTTTGAAAAGTAACATACTGTTCATTATTTTTTTATGTGAGAATATTCTTCGTATAAAAGGTTATTGTTAATGATCACGGACGAAGGGTTGAATGAACTCCAGGGTTGAATTCCCATCCAGACAAAGCTGATTTATAATTTCAGTGAAGTGCTTGTGAAGAAAGAAGAATGGGTTGAGAGTTAAACAAAGGTAGGTAACATGAAAATTTTGAGAACTAGTAACTTATGTATGTAGTTGATATAAATAAACATTAGATTTAAAAATATATATTTTTGTTTTTTGTTTGTTTGTTCTTGGGCGCTACAGTCCTTGCAGGACCTGGGCCTCTGCCACCATCCTTCTCCACTCCTCTCGGTCCCTCGCCAGGCTCCTACAATTCCGTATCCCCAGCCTCCGTAAATCCTCCTTCAGGTCATCCATCCATCCGCGCCTGGGTCTGCCTCTCTTTCTCTTTCCTCCTGGTGTTATTAAACATTATTTATTAACGTTATTACTATTAAACATTATTTTTGGCAGCCTGTTGGGCTCCATTCTTTCGACATGTCCCAACCATCTAAGCCTGCCCTTCTTGATAGCACAGAGTATATCAGGCTCACCATACAATAGTGCGATCTTGGCGTTGCTTCTTATCCACCACCTGTGCTCCTCTCTCACAGCACCAAAGATCCTTCTTAATATTCTTCTCTCCCAGACCAGCAGTGCTCTTCCGGTTTCTTTAGTGAGAATCCACGTCTCACTGCCATACATCACTATTGGTCTTATTATAGATTTATAGATCAACAGTTTTGCCTTTCTTGAGAGAGTTTTACAATGGAGAGCCTTTTTTACTGCATAAAAACATCTAGTTCCTGCAACCATTCTGCTTTTTATTTCAATGTCTAGATTGTTCTTCTAGCCCTAATATTTTTGTTATTAGTATAAATATATTTCCAAAAATACTTTGATAACTGAAAATACTTACTGGAGGCGATGTTGGTTCAGCGCTAAGCATAGGAGGTGGTTGAGAAGCCACAGGACTTGTGTTGTAATACACAGTACCGCCAACATGATGTCCTTGTTTCACCAAATTCGCGTATGTTTTAGGTTCATTTGATGCTATAAAACACAAACATTACAACATTAGCTAAAATACAAAATTAACTGAAATAAACAAACTTTAATATGTAATTAAACTGGCTTCATCCCACATTCCGTAGAAAATATTTCCATGTAACATTCCTTTACCAAATTACCAGCACCCTTCATCCTTCCTATATTTACAATAAGCTTCAATTCAATGCATACAAGATACTGCCTTTCTGATCTATATACCCCATCCCACAGAACTACTGCATTCCAGCACTCTTTCCTATTCCGCTCAACCATCCTCTGGAATTCCATTCCTTCTCATATTAGACAAGCGTAATCTCTGAAAACATTTAAATTCCTCTATTTCCAGTACCTTATTCTAATCCAAGGTGACGCTTAATAACGATCAATTTTCTTAATTAAATATCAAACTCTTTCAATAACTATTTGCAAAAATCAGATAGCGATCAATATAATTTTTTCGCACTCTGAATATAACATTTATCTTTATCTATTTTATACAATAAGCATTGTATCAAAATATTCAATTTATTATTTCATTTGTAGAATGTTTGCTTATTTTCCTGTTTATATATTTAATTAGTATTTATATATACATTATCATTGTTATATTATTATTTCTTCTTTATTTTATTTAATCATTATGTCTCTGACCAGATGTAACTAATTTTATTTCTTTCTGTACTAATTTGTTATTCTTACAGGACTTGGTCCCAGAATAAAATTATTTTTCTCTTCTATTCTAATATGATTGTATCCACTTCAGGTTTTTAATTTAAGAACAGCTACTTGAATTAATAAATTTATTCTGAAAGCTTTCCAAGGTAGTATAATAATATTAAGAGCAGTGTTTAACCATGATTAAATTAGTAGTGAAAATGAATGAAAACTATTATTCAATTAATATACTTTTTAGAGATTTCAATGAATTCTGATGATCAAAAGTTTCTGGCATACTAACATTTCAAAAGGGTTTTAACATTTGAAATATATAGTTTTAATTATTGAGGAGTGGAAGAGGTGGTCAAATATGTATTTAAGGACTCAGTTGATTTTTTTGAAATTTGATAATCAAGTTCCTTACACACTTACTAACATTTTAAAAGCATGTTAACAGTTAAAATATTTTGTTTTAACTTTTCAGGGGTGAGGGATGGGGGTTAAATAGATGTTTGAAAATGACTCATCTCATTTAAATGGTTGTGTAAAATAACAATTTTGATTAATTTATGTTTTTAAGTTTTTTTACATTTTCCTTTAGCAATAAAATGTTACATAGCTCCTTCCTTAACCCTTTAACGGGCAGGTCGGGAATTTAAGAATACATTTCTTCTTTTTTTTCCCTTTGAATGATTATAGCCACGCTAACCTTCACTTATGTATCATGGAAATCAAGGTTAAATAAAGGATATTAGACGATTATGAGTAGGATAATGAGTCAGACATTTGGTTATTTATTGAGCAAAAGGCATTAAATATGTGTATCCTCCAGGATATATTGCCTGTTAAAGGGTTAATCATTTATTTCTTTTTCAAGTGGTTGAAATATTCAGATTTTGCCAACTAAAACTCCTGTACATAAATTCTTTATCCAATTAAATGGATTGTGTTTAAAAATTTAACATCTGTTATCTACTGCCCAAAAGAATAGTCAGCGAAAATTAAAGATCACTAAGAGATTACCAACAGACAGCTGATCTGTAAGAGAGTGAACTATGTAAAAAGTCAATAAACAGTAGAACCTCAATAGCATAAGTGATAAACTTAGATCGTTTAAATTTCGCTTTGAATGCTTTGAAGACTACCCTCATATTTTTAGTTAAGACTATATCAAGTTTAACCATTAAATAATCACAAAACTTTTTTTAAGTTAATTAATACATACCGACTTGCTGCTGTGCAGGTGGCTGTGATGGAATATGATACTCAGGTTGAGTTTCTGGTTGAACAGTTGTCTGTTGCATCTCAACCATGACATACTGCGCTGGATTAGGTTGAGAAGGTGGCTCAACAGGTACAGTTTCCTATTTAAGCATAAATTTAATTAGGAAAAAATTAAAAGCTAATATAAAACTTCTATAGGAATAAAGCCAACAATAGAATTTTAAAACTGTATAAAAAGATGAAGATTTTTGCTTCTTGAACAAACTCGTTCACTGCAAAAGTTTAGTTTCTTTCATACACGTTAAGTGTTTTAAAAATGTATACCTCGGAGGTATTAGATATACTTGATGAAATATCTAACACTTATACTATCACCCAAACAAGTGAGACCAATCATGAATAGCCCACAATAGAAAATGAAATAAAAATACAAGATTTATGTGCAAAAAATGAGAAGTTCACTGTTAGTATGGATTTCATGCAGCTCCTTCAGTGAAGTTTTTGTAATCAAATTTTAATATCAGTGAATAATATTTATAATCAGTAAACGTATCTTTTTATTATATAGCTATAATTTTAAAACAATTCATTTTTTCATAAATTTAGATGCCTAGCTTACGAAAAATTTAAGCAAAAACAAGCTTTCAACTGTGGGTGCAATAAAAAAGTCGGAATGTTTTTTTTGTTTGTTTTTTAAAACGCACTGAAAAGAAAAAAGTTATTGTTTTGGTTTTGATTTAAGTTAATATTATCCAAACTAATAAAAAGATTAAAGTGTAAGTAACTATAATGTTGGAATTGACATTAAACCTGAAAACATTTTGAGCACTTATGAAAAATTGGGCACGAAAACGTGAACAAGTTTAACCAGGATTCGAAATCATATTGTTGCTAAAGTTCAATATAGAAATAATAGTATTGGAGAAAACAAATATTAAAAAATGTTTTCACATAATGTACAATATAATATCAAAATTGACTTACAACCAGCTGGCTAGGAGGAGCCTGTTGCATGATTTCAATGTTGTTATAGACCTGCTGCGGAGGTTCAGGCTCTGAGTGATCTTCATGGTTCTTCGTTTCTGACATTCCATTCACCACTTGATTTACATTAGGGTAGTACCCTCCAGGTGCCTAAAAATATAACATAAATAAAACTTTAACAGTAGTACATTTCACACTAATAAAATAAAGACTGATGGCGAAGGGTAAGTTAAAAAAAACAAAAAAAAACCTAACAAAATATATAATAGTATCTTCCAGTAAAAATCAAGCAATTTTAATATAAAAATTTAGTTGAAATGAAATGATAAAACTTTAATCTGAGACATACCATCCTCTAAGAATGAGAATATTGTACCATTGTTGGTACTACAAACTGAAATCCTACTAAATTAAATAAAAATTTAAATAAAAAAAACACATGAAAAAGAAGTTAAGCTGAAATTTTAGGGTGGCCGGAAACTACTGTATATTAAAACTATTACTCTTAGTTTACCTCAGGCACATGAATATCATTTTGCTGCACTTCTGGTTCCTGATCTTCCTCTGCTTCAGACCTTGTCTCCAATTCCTCGTCCGACAAAAGGTCCTAAACATACCGAGTATTGAATAACAAATTGGAATACTAACTAATTTGCTGACTAAATATGGAGTAGGACAATTAACCAAGATCAACAAAACAATAATAACCAATAATACAGCCAAACAATTTTACAAGCGATAAAATATGAAATATTAAGAAACATAAAACAAGAAATTTGTTTTTTTATTATTTATAAATACTTCACCTTAAATAAAAAAATTATATAGGGATTTGATATTGATTAGAAGGGGTGAGTATCGATACACAACATATCAAAAATATCAATTTTTTTTTCTTTTTTAAAATATTGGTCTTATTGATATGTACATAAAAATGTATTGTTTTATCTATATTATAAAAATACAGCATACTAAATATATATATAAGAGAAGAAACAAAACCTTATAAAATTTGTTCGATCTGTTGAATTAATGAGGGAAAGTTTTTGATGTTAGGGGGCAGTGAACAGTTTGTAATACTAGTTTTGTTAAATTTTTTTTAACCCACTGAAAAAAAAATAAACCTACCCCTGACCTGGCCCTAGCTTCTTCCCCTTCCACTCTCGATATCTTTCAGAAGTACGTTTTCCCTCCTCAGGTGATTACCAATATGTTTGATTTCTTGTCTTACATTTGTGAAAACTTGAGAAGAAGAAGAAGAAGAAGAAGAGAATGAACTTTATTCTGGGACTACTTGTCCCCTAAGAATAACATATGATTACAGTACATAGGACAATCATCTGGCTTTGATAATTAATTATAATAAATAATAACAATAGATAATAATAAAAATTGATAAAGAATTAAATTATATGTTACATGATAACTGTGACATCTTGTAAAATGATACATCTTATGTATACTATTATAATGTATATTACATAAATGTTCACGTTTTACATTAGCTCGGAAGATTGAAGATCCAGGAGGTAAAGGAATAAATGATGTTTAAAGGAAGTAAGAGTGGATATTTTTCGAATTGTGATGGGCAATGAATTCCATAACGAGGAAGCACGGATAATAAAGGATTTCTCGAAGGATGCAGTTCGATGCGCCGGAGTGTATAGGTTGATGGGTTGGGTTCTAGTATTTAAGAGGTGAATGGAGGAGCGCAGAGTAAGGAGGTCATGGATATAGGTGGGTTTTTTGGTTTTCAAGGTTTGAAATATGAGAGCACCCAGGAAGTATTGACGTCGAAAACCGGGGTACAGCCACCCAATTTCAGAATACCTGTGAGATATGTGAGAACGTCTGGAGATCCCGAAAATAAATCTAATAAAACAGTTCATTACTCTTTTACATCTCATCTCGAGCTCATCAGACAGTCCTCCATATACTACGCATCCATAGTCAAAGTTAGGAAAAATAAGTGATGATACTAAACGTTTTCGAGTACTTAATGGTAATGAATCACGGTAATGTGAAAGTTGCTTAAGAATAAAAATAGATTTTCTCGTGATTTGAGAGATATGGCTATTCCATGCAAGATGTTTATCGAAAGTTATTCCCAGATTTTTAATGGAATTTTGGAAATGAATTGGACGGTTTTTTAAGAAAAGCAGTGGATAGTAGGGAAGAGCTTTTAGGTGAGGTTTTGACCCAATGAGAATAGCCTTTGTTTTTTCTGGATTTAGACTTAATTTATTCTCCACTGCCCAAAGGTTAATGCTATCTATGTCTTTCTGTAGCTTACAAGTCGCCTCTAGCATATTTGAAGGATGAAAGGATAAATATATTTGCAAGTCGTCAGCATAAAGATGATATTGGGAGTAGTGGATGCGATTCGGCAAGTCATTAATATAAATAGAAAATAGGGTAGGTGAAAGAGAAGATCCCTGGGGTACTCCTCGCGAGAGTGGTAGTGAAGATGAGTGAGGTTTTCCAGGTATAATCACAGTTTGGGAACGGTTGGATAAAAAAGAATGAAGCCAGCTTAACGCACTATTAGATATTGAGAGGTTATGGAGTTTGGAGAGGAGGATTGTATGGTCAACAGAATCAAAAGCTTTTGAAAAATCAAAAAGGATCAGGATCGTAATATTCTGTTGGTCTAAGGAGTAGTAAAGGTCTTGAGTAATTTTTACCAAAGCAGACTGCGTGCTTGAGTATATATAATCAATGAAATTAAGTGCTGATATGTAAATTTTGTATGTTTTGGAACTGATAATGAATGTTTAACATTCGAAACTACTTTTCAAATAAAATAATTCCAATAGATTGGTAATTAATTCATCATTCCTAATTGTAATCACTTCTATTTTGACATACTGAGTTGAATCTTTAGGGCTTCACTAAACCATTAATTCACCTGGAATATAATCCTTTTAATCGAATATATTTTGAAAAATCCTTAATCTTCTTAACTAAGGCACTAATTATCTTGCTCATTATGATTCAATTGTTTTATTTATTACTGGATAAGTCCAAACCAACAACCTATCCTTTCCTAATAAACAACTTATGCCCATTCAAACCCACTAGTTTTTCTACTTGCTTCCAATTTGATTTCCAAAAGAAATTTAAGTCAGAAACAACTAATGAAAAACTTTAATATAGAAAGGCTAATCTTAAACAAATTTCGAAACCGACCCATTAATAACTTTTTACTAAGCTTCTCTGTATTATCAATAGCCACAATTAAAAAAATATATAATATAAGGGATAATCTACTTCATTTGAAAGATGGTACTTGTCCAATTTACATCATGTAGGAGAGTAAATTTTTTAAAATTAGCAACTGAATAACAACTAAAGATAAACAACAAATGGCACAATATAGCTATAAATACTTTCACTTCTTTCTTAATTGCCAGTTACAGATAATGAAAAATAACTCTTACTCAGCCTGCAATCAATAAAAATGTCTTTTATAATTTCATTATCTATAACTGTCTTGAAGAAAAGATTATGTTGAAAAGAGTTTGACATAAAGTAAACTTCGTTTTACTATTATTAATGTTTAGATAAGATATAGTACAGCAACAAAACAATCAATGGACAGAAACAATTCAAATCAACATCCTATTATTTAAAACGTTTCCCACCAAAATAACCAGATTAAATTGAATTAAAGTTTTAGTATTTGAGTGTGTATTGTAATTACCAAAATCTCATTTTCATAGCAAGTTCAGTTTTACAAAAAGCTTCAATCCTGATCATTATTATATTTTAGCTCCATAGACAAGTTGAGGGTACTTAAACCTCGATCTTCTTACTTCTTAATAGTTCACAAGTACTATTTTAATACTCGAATCATTGTCATGCCACGAATTGATGTGTACTTCACTTTACCTCTCCGAATTATTTCAGGTTCAAACTGGCGCAGTGAAGGACTCGTAGAAATGAAGAAACTCGCTTTACTAATTGTATTACTGACTATAAAACGGTTTTTAAAATATTTTTTCATAACTTTGCCAAATAGTAAAATACATTAATAGTTGATAGATTTACACTACCAATGACAGGTTGTATGCCCCTTTTCGAATTTTTGGCAGTTCTTGGAAACATTTAATACTTTGCTTGTTGACCTTTTTTTTTCCTTAGCCCTCCCCATAAAATAGCCTTTTAAGACCACGTGAATATCAATACTTTTTTATTCTCTGTCTTTTCATAAGAAATTTGTAATCCTGCTTTTCCTCTTATTTATACGTTTATTATAAATATATAATAAATAAAATGTACAAGCAAAATTATACCTGGTATCTGAATATGTCATTGTGGACATAATATTTCTTCGGCGACTGAGCAGCAAGTACAAATGTCTGTGTAAATCTTCTCATGGGTTGGCCAGCATTTGATAACTCGCCACTTACCTGGAAATTCAATCATTAACTAACAATATTTAGAAAATTGTTGATGAATAAATAGGTATAGAAAATAAAGTACTTACTTGAACAACTACTCCATTGTCTAAAGTTGCCTGTGAATCGACTTGACTTATTTTAGCATGACAATCCCGAAAATTCAACTGCTGAATTTGTTGGTGGATTTGTTTTTGTCCCACAACAACAGGCATCTCCCGATTGGTCGGCCCTAAGCCTCCATGAATAAAAGAGGAACTATTGTTATAGAACCTGAAAACATAAACATAAAAACATATGTCAGAGGACCTAGCTAAGCTGTAGGTTTTATATTATTTAAATGACACTTCAAAACAATACAATAAGAAATAATAATTTTCAAATATAATTTATTTTTATTTTATTTCGAAATGAATCCTGACCTTTCCACCTTGGCTAGAATAGGTTAGTAACCTGTAGGATAACCCATCCTGCCTGTCCTAATTGAAGTACTTAATATAAGGCATTAAGCCCCAATAAACAACAGATAAGTTGATTTCAGGCAAATATCTTTAACACAAGAAATTAACTAAAGCTATATACAAAATCGCATTTACATCAACTCTATCTCAACTTTCCATATACAATGTCTCTTATAAGCCTTCATAAATATATTTGTAAGGTGTATTTTCATAAACAGACAATATTAAAATTATCAAGTTTTCATTTCTATCTAGCTGACAATGTGGGGAATTGTGTTGTGTATATAAATGAAAATAACAATTGAGACACAGTTGTGAGTTTCGAGAATTTGCAAGAATTTTATCTTCAACCAAGTGTAGATGTAAATAGTCATCGCTGAAGAGCTATGTTGAATGACTGGATGAAAATATTGAATAAATTAGACCATGTTTAATACTAAACAAACATATTTTATTTTAGTTGCCATTGTTTCTACCACATCATTGATTGCCAAAAAAGAAAAATTAGGGTTAATAAACAATTTTAAATAATTTGAAAAAATGTAGATGAATTATACAATGATAAAGAAAATAAAAATAAAATGAAATATAATAAGATTTATTAACAGAATTATTGAATGTAAAGAATTGACATTAAGAGATTCTTTACATTAAGAGAGTATATGAAATATACAGTAAAAATAAATAAATAAAACAGTTAAATTAACATAATGGCACTCTCATGAATCATAGGACTTCATTATTATAATCAGAATTACAGGGTACTATACTTTTTTCCCCTCCCTGATGATGGCTATCACTGATATGGCCGAAACGTTGGCAAATAAAATAAAATATTTTTGTTAATTATCAAACATTGCCTAATTTATCCTAACTGATCCTACTCATCTTATTTAATTGTATAGACTTGTTCAATTTTTTGAATAATATGAAATAAAAAGAACCATCATAATTCATTTTTCCCCAAATCGATATAACAGTACAAAAATATGGCTACATCTGACAGAATACCAATACAATACCAATTTTGAAAAGAAAGAATATAGTTCAGCGATTCCCGCAACATCGTTACTGAAGGGTGAAGGTACAGGGTGTCATTATTACTAATCCTAATATCTGTCTAGAATTCTTATGTTTAGAAGAAGTGACAATCATTTATCTTTCCCACTTCCTTTTTTGGGTTGATTATATATATATATATATATATATATATATATATATATATATATATATATATATATATATATATATATATATATATATATATATAGACTTAGAATATGATAAATTCATTAATCAAGTGTTTATCTTATTATCACTTTCTGACTTTTTGGAAAAATAAAAATTTATTTGATGAACATTATTCTGGGAGATTAATCTTAGAAATACTAGACAAAAGGGGTGCTGTTTTATTGGGAGATAACTAAGAAAAATCATTCTTCCTCTGAACGAAGTATTTGCTAAATGTTATTAAAATACACTGTCTCTATGATTTACTGATAATTTTGAAACATCGAATGAAGAAAGATTAACTAAAAGTAAAATCAAATTTAATGTCATTTGAAAGACTAATCTTTAGAAACTAGACAATGGACTAAGAGAGCATTTAAATATTTTTTTTTTGGTATAATAAGAAATGAGTGAATCTTCATATATTCGCATGAACTACCCTGATCATTTAACACCTAATTACTTATCATAATACAAGATTTCTAAGCGAAGAATATTTTTTTATTCTGTTACATCCAAAGAAGTAACAGAATAAAAAAATACGAATGAATCAATATCAATATTTGAGAAAAATTGAAAAAGAAAGAGTAATAACTCAAAAACTTAATTTTTAATACCAAATTTTATTTTATAGTAAGATATATAAATGACAATTATGATATAGAAAATCCCAGGAATAAAATTTATGAGGACAGAAAAAAAAATTAACAGTAATCCCATTTGAGACCAGTTCCACAACACTTAGTAATCATACATTAAAGAAGGAATAAGATGGAATCCCATTGTATAACTATTAATTCAATTAAAAAATGTAGTTTTAAGATTTGAAATTTATTAAGAATGTGTTGGAATGACGGTGACAGCGATATAACTTTCATTTTTATACAGATTTTTTTTTATAGAATAAAAATAATAGTAATAGTATTAATATAAGCAATTTACAATGCATACCCATAAAAAAATAAAATAAAAACCTGTACTACTAACAACCCATGAAGGGTCTTGGGTTCAGTAATTAGGTAAGGATATACTGTTACTAGGACAACGGTTGTGAAAGGAGAAGATTTGGCCAAAATCTTGCTCAACCACCAGGTTTCTCCTCCAATAACTTCGATTTAATCACATAAGTAATATGATATTGAAAATATACTATATCTAAAATCTAAATATATTTATTCACATAAAACAGTGTTAATAAAAAAAAAAAAAAAAAATTTATATATTAAATCAAATCATTTGCTAAAAACCCTAAACACAGATTAATCTACACTACTAATGTTACATAAGTATGGTATAATGAATCCTAAATACATTATATTATACATTATATTGGGGGAAATTATTTCATCATAGACTGAGAATTTTTAGCTAAAGAGAGAATATAGAGGTCAAATAAATATTTTTATAAATTATAACGCATTAATACTGATACGATTATACCTGTACCACAATTTTCTCTAATAAATATTGGATATGGTAATTATAACAAGGACTTCCTACACAGCTTTTTAATGCTTGCACTATAACAGTAATATTTTAAAGGGCAAAAATTAAACATAAAGATTTTATATCATATACTAACAATTTATTGTTTGAATTTTACTACAGAAAGCTATATTACAATTGTTAGCAAGAGTTGTTTATGAAACGCTACTATAACCAATTTCAGTTTGCACATTGATATCAAATTGCAAGTAATGAACTACAAACCATAGAGGTACACCCACTAAGAATGGAAAATTAACGTATTTCTCTCCTTACAAAACTATTCTGGAAGATCTGTATTAACTACTTCAACTTCATGAAATTTATCATTACCATTATTTGATAAACATAGAATACAGCATACATTACTTGCCTGCAAATAAACAGGTGGCTTATAAAGACACTTCAGGATTATTATGAAATAATTACAATATAATAAAAAAAAAAGGAAATGAAAGGAGGGAGGATTTCAGGATCTAGATAAATTTTACCACCAAGTATGTAATACAATTTATTTAATTTAATAGAACTCTATAGATAGAAAGTGAAATAAATAGGAACGTGACAAGAATGGGATAAATGCATGACATTGATAAATGGTACTATGATGAAATGTGATTATGAACTTGATACCATTAAATTAACAAACACAATCATAACTCAATCGAAAATTACATTAATAATTTTGATATCAAATTAGTCAAGAGCAAATTTGTAAATTTAACAGTAAATTAAACATTTTTATATTTAAAAACATTCAATATTTTTCTACACAATAAGAAAACACAAGTAATGATGTATATAAGTATCCTACATGTATCTACGGATTAAGTCATAAAAGTTATATACCTATAATAAAAATAATTTGAATTCATTGAATCGATACAAATATTAAAAAAATTGAAAATACCTGTGTAGATGAGCAGGAGCTTCATTGAGAAGAGTGTAATACTGCCTCACAAATTCTCTCCCAACACTTTGTGGACTAAGAGGTCTGTCCATAACCATTTTGAACAACACCTGCAGCTATTTTGTTTCTTACCAAAGCATTGACTAAAACAAAAAATAAATTCAAGTATGAAATACTTATGAACACTTGTGGGCAATACCATGCATCAAAAATTGTACATAAATAAACTATAAAATTGATTAAACAAATAATTATGTCATGATGGTACTATACATGGGATAACTTTCCAATGCCTTCAATTTTAGCTAAATGATGATTCCTTCAAACATGATACAAATATGTAATCACTGAATATCTATTTAATTAAATTTAACATTTAATTGTATAAGGATATTTTAATTGTAATTTTAAATGAAAAAAATATTAGGAGAAATTAGTATAAAAGATAATTAATACTCAAGGTACAAGTGGCATCAACACAAACAAAATGACATGCATCACAGCAGAATGCCCATTTAAGGCTATAAGCTTGACCTAAACCAAATTAACAGATGAGATAACTACTTCCATAAACTGAGTTACAGAAAAAAAAAATGGTTTGTTTGAATGAAAATTAGACAAATGATAGGATGATGTAATATACAAGCAGAAACTTAAGATCACAAAATGCAAATTGTATAAATGAAGAAAACTAGGCAAATATAATTAAAAAGCAAAAAAAAGTAAAAAAAAAAAAAACTCAATATTTATATACTGATTTAAAGGTTATATTCACTGAACACTGAAGCCAAGTAATATCAAACCCTTCCTAAAAAAAACTACAAATTTCAGTTATATTGCAAGAAAAATTATACTATGGGCTATTATGGTTGATAATTATTAATGAAAGTGCAATTTCAACTGTATATAATAACTTTAAAGACACAATAACTGCAAAGTTACAATCTCACTTAGGACATTATAGGTTATACAAAACTGACAAATAAATAAAAAATGTCGTGATTTTAGATAATAAAACAGTTTAACATAACAATAAACTGAAGAGAGATCCAAAATGATGAAATTGCCAGATATAACAGGATTAAAACTGAACAAAGGATTTGAAGAAAAGCATGGCTCCCTTCGCCAGGCAACGAATTTGTTTGATCATACGAGGAGAGATAATATTGTTTTTATCAACTCATTATAAAAAATCACAATAACAGCGATAACTTAAAATAGAAATACCATAATATCTACACTAGCTTAGATCACGAAACATGTTTTAACTACACCTGTCTCAAATTACAAGTACATACCTTAAAGTCAAGAATCTGCAGTCACAAATATAAACGAACTAGACTAAGAAATCAACAAGTACTTGAATGTATCTTAAGCAGAGACAACAGGCCTGACAATGAGTATAGAAGAACTGAATTATTGTGATATGCTTTCCCAGGGGTGTTCACTCACTTAACAAAACAAGTGAAATGGCCCGGCTGCGCATCCCCTTGCGCAAAGGGGGAGAACCGGAACCTGGAGTTCTTGATAGTTTTTAATCATTTTTGATATGTTTTAAACAACGATAAAAAAAATATATCATTTCAATAAAATAAATGTGTTAAGAGTTTTTATTTCCATTTCATCTTTAAAAAAAAATCTATAAGATGGCGCGAAAGTAAAACATACTGGTTAATGCTAACTTAATCAGCTGGTCTTCCCAATAAAGAAAATTATAAATTTGTTTTTGAAAATTTAATAATGCATTTCTTCTGGTCTTTTAACCATATAACGTTCATTTTTCGAACCATTTAATGTTATTTTTTCATTTTGGAGTTTTCAATCGGTTTCTACTAAACATAAAATAAATAAAATATTAAAGGAATAATGGATTGAAATAATATTAAAATAAGTGTAAAACAAAACATATTAAACCGTCACAAATATCTCTTTTTAAATTTTTAAAATTTTACCTGAATTTTTAATTTTTAAAGGCTAAGCTAAGAATCTGAAAAAATACAGACAGATCATTGATAAGCATGAATCATCATTATTTAACACTAAACCTACTGACATTTCATATACACATATTTTAACCACAATTTCTCAATAAAAAACAATAATAAGAGAGGAGTTGATATTGAAAAGACACTTTAGATGTATTTTTAAATAAAAGTAGGAGTCAAAAAGCAAAGTAACTAATGTTGTTTCCAAGAACTTCTGCCAATAAATCCAAATCAATATTGACCTATCAAATGTTTAATCATTTTCCTTAACATATTTTAGTTTCCTTTAATACTGAAATTATTTTATCACAGCCCTTGAACTAATCCCTTTACAATTATTTTTTTACCTTCCAGTTTTTGTTTTATCACTAACTAGATAAAATTAATATTTTATAGAGATAATTATGCATGTAACAGCTTTTTGAAAAGATCAAGAATTAAATATAATAGTTATTTATTTTTAATTTAAATATGAACATACATTTTTAAGAATATTATTTGGCAAGTTATTATAATAGGGAAGAAAGAAATTATAATTATAAGTAAAATATCAATAGAATTATTCTGCTAAATTAATGGATGGAACTATCCAATCAAAACATACTCTAATCTTCAAATGATTCCAAGATACTACCAAACTTCTTTATAAAACTCCTGATATAACAACTATAAAAAAAATAAAGAACTTAAATAATAATGAAACTACATATACATAATAAAGTCAATTTCTTCTTTATAAAAGTTCGTCCTTTGGGATGACAAAATTAAAAATGAATTTTGAACTTTGCCATTGAATTGGAAGAAAAATAGATGGTTCAGTCGCATCTAACTCTGAAAGCTAATTTTAAAAATTATTTAGAGACATTTATTATCTAGCTAAGGCAATAGAAAATGAACATAATAAACTATATAATTATTGAAAGATTTCAAAACAAAACTTGATAATAATAACTAATCATTAACTGGTCAATGACACGCCTATTCAAACATTATGACTCAAGACAGCAAAATCATTTTAATGCGACCCATTTCAAATACAGAGGTAGTACATCATTCACAAACAGTTCAATTGATTTTTTTTGTTTTAATATTTATTTTAATACACCACATCTTTTAAAAGAATACTGCTAGTAAGTTGATAAGGGATATGAATGCAAATTAAAATTCATATAGGTAATGCTTTTCATTAGATACAGACATCATTAATATATTATATATATTTATTATAACAATTCATTTTTTTAAAAATTGTTTGTTCAATACGTTATTTTTCACCTTTTTTCACTTTATTTTGAGGTATAGAATACTATGTCCTAGACGCATTTATTGAAAGGTGACACAATTTCAATGAACAGTTAAGGAAATGAACTCTTTTAAAAATAGAACTGATTCAAACTGCTCTCCTGTAAAGTTACGGAAATGTAACATAGTGTTCTATACCTCAAAGGTACAGATAGGTATATACATAATTTTTTGGGGGGAAGAAGATTTAATAACTAATAAACTATAATGCCTGTTTCTGCAGAGCAACAACGCAGTATGAGATCCTGGTCTCTTCTTCCAGCCTTCGACAACTGTGTCAATCTTCTATAAACCATCTCATTCCTGATGCAGGGGATCTTCAGCACATCATAAGCCCATGCAATGGTCCAGTGATCCTCATTCTCCAACAATTACACATACAATGCATTATATACAGCAAGCATTCACTCCACAAATATGAACCCTGTATTATATTGTGCACATCTTAGGGCTATCTTCCTTTGGAAACCCTGTAGTAGGTGCATTTAAAAATACACAAATGCTGCAGTCCTACCAGTATACTAGAGTAAGTAGATAAATTCACCTAAACTAGCCTAGATTTGAAATAGTCAAAAAAGTAATCTACCTGGCAACATCAATAGGGATTTATTAAAAAATGCATTTTTTTATTATTATAAAAATCAGTAATGTAACTGTCATTTACTTATAAAGTTGTATATAGGAATTCGATATCCTTATACAATCAACTGGGACGGAAGGGCACCAGTACTTATTCAGAAAATTTCTACTAACTAGAGTGAAGTCTAAAGTTATCCTGTGACAAAAAAAAAAAGCAACTTACCCCTCAGGTTGGAACTGAACCAAAATCACTTCTAAATAGCTAAGCCAGGAAACACCTCCATACTTAGATTGCTTAACTAACTTTGGTCATGTAAAGAAATTTTTATACATTAAATAAAACAGTAAAAATAAAATTGTTATACATTCAATAACGGTTTAAAGTTTATAATACTGAATAAATGGTTTACTAACATGGATGAGGTGCAGTCAATAAATACTGTCATTGATATCATGCAGTGGTCAGTATTTATTGACTACACACCAACAATTATCTCCTTAATTTAAAATAAAATTTTGTTATGTACTGTTAGTTTGAAGATGCTCCACCATTATAAAAATGTTATTACCACAGCAAAAAATTACTTCAAGCAATATATGTTAAATAGTTGCATATAGCTTAGCTCTATTGTTTTTATAATATTGAATTTGAGTTAACAATATTTTTGGCCATGGATATAAGAAAAGGAATGATCCAATAGTAAAGGGGCTTTTCTCAACAGGGTTCAATTTTGTAACAATAGACTAAAATTTATTTTGTTCTATTCAAACATAAAATAGTAGATTGGAGCTCAGCCATTATATGAGGCTATGAGAGCAAAAGTGGCCTAACCCACAAAATATAAAAAAATCTGATTTAGTAATTTTTGGCAACTATAACACCACCAGATGGCGTTATAGTTGCAAAAAATTACTAAATTATATTTTTTTATATTTTGTGGGTTAGGCCACTTTTGCTCTCATAGCCTCATATATACAGTGCGGAACCGACTCCTCCATAGATGAAAAAAAAGGGTAGGCAGTATAATTGTTAGCAAAGAATTATCGTCTTCAATTATCACAGCAATCAAACACTTTTTTGAACATGTAGGTAGTTGGGGTATTGTGTCATAAAACCAATATCAAAAAATAAATTTTTAATTTAAAGTGCCATTAAGGCCTACAATGTAAACTTTATCAAAACACAGCCCTACAGATTTTTTTTTTTAATGTGTGTATATATGACTGCTTACCTCTACTACCCTACATCTTTATTAGTTTTACAGTCAACAATATCTCAACAAAAACTTTTTTATTTTCTCATTTTTTACTATATCTTTATTGGGAGAAAAAAAAATTCAGCAAATTTTAAAAATTGCTGACACCTTCCACCAAGTTCAGATTATTTTTTACCAGCTCTGTAAAACGCTGCACTAGAAACCACTTTTCAACATCTGATTCCTTGGCAGGCAAATAACATTTTTTTTTCAGTTGTCCACCAGCAGATTATCTTACTTAAGTGCCCATGGTTTTAAAGTCTTTTTTCCTGAAGCTTAACAAAATTCATTTCTGAAAGTGAATAAATGTGCTTTAACTTCAATATTCTATTTGAGAACATTGTTTCTTTCAAAAATATATTTTGTATAAAATTCTGTTTTCTTTTAAATAGGTACATAAAGTTGGTACGTAAGTTTTTTATAAGTTTCTTTCACTAGTCCTAATAAAATAAAACATACTGAAAGTACCTCTTGGAGGAATTTTATATAACAGCAAGTCACTTAGCTCTCCTCGCTACTACTGAATGGTTGAGAGACCCAACATTAACAATGTGTTGTTTAGACTGTTCTTAAATGATGAGAATGCAAATATGGTAGAACTGCCCGCCGAATCTTCCTCTCTAAATACTAGGTTTACTTGTTTTAGTTTTAAAAAATACTACTTGATATCAATGCCAAATACAGAAGTATTTACTTCTTATATTCTTTAAATGTTGACTTCAATTAAAACAAAAAATATTCATTCAATTTAGTAGTCACAAAAAGCAAGTACAGCTAAATACACAACACCTTGACAATAGGAAGAATTTGCCATGAGTCCAATGAATTAACTTTGATTCCTGGTTCAAATTAAATTTAGAGAGCTTAAAAGGTTTAGCTTATGAATTTACCTAAATTACACCAATGCAAAGATATCTAAAAGCACTGGGCGGGAAACCCTGAATTAGAGATGAACCCTTACTGAGCTTATAATAGACCATGACACTAAGCTGTTTACATACTTAATAATACTATACTTATTCTAAAAGAGGAGAGGGATTGGAACACATCAATACATTTTAATTTTGTGACAATTTTATTTTGTATTTGGAGTACAATGAAAATGGGAGAACATAATGATTAATATATACATAATAAAATTGTCCCATTTGTGATAAAAACGTCAATATTCGTCATGATCACATTAACAAAAAAAAAAAAAAAATTGCCTAAAAATGAATTTAAAACAGAAAAAAAAAGAAATCAATACAACTAAATTATGAAAACTCACAGAACACATAATTCTATTTCAGTATAAATACTAATTTCTACAAAAATGCCCGAATATATGCTGTTGACAACAACCCTTGAAAAATTAAGAGTATGATAAATAACAGCACATAATCAGTCTATGATATATTTTTAATATAAATTTATATATAAGATTTATATATAATAAGTCATTTTCGTCATCAAATAATTTGGAATGATTATTCGAGGACACTGATAGACACTTGGCAGATGGCAATGATGGAAATGGATGACAAATGATGATGATGATGACGACGAAAAGTTGCCATAAGCTTAGTGCTATATCCTGACACGACCCTTATCTGAAAAACAAACAATATTAGCTTAAAGCTTAAATAAAGTGACAATACAAAAATATTAAGGCAAGTTATCATATTTACAATGATAGTATCACGTCAAAATTCTAATCAATTAGGTCGTCGATTACTTTGGTACTAATTTGACGTCATTGTTTTGATGGTAATATTATCAGAAACATGAGACTTTCCTAAAAAAAAATAAAACAGTAAGGGCTTATAACTTACCAGGAGGGATCGAGAGGCAGTGTCTAGTAGGGTGCATGCCTTGCACCACGGCCGCCCCCTCTCTGCTTACCCCCTCCGTAACCACTGCCTGCAACACAACAATATGCTCTAACCATAACCGTCAAAATTATTAACCTCCCATTATCCATAAGAGAACCCATGAATAAATAATAAGGAATTATTAAGTATTTAGGTTAATATTTAGTACTGTGAGCTTATACCAAGGAGTTACAACTTTAACTAAAAACTATTATAATACAAACTGTCAGCATTTAATTACTTAACTACAGTCTATTTTAACCAAAGAAAACCCAACGGAGATATAAAAGCACACTTTAAATTACATGCAAATACTTTTAAATTACAAAAGAAATATGTGGGCACGGAAAATTTATTTTAACATTGATGAACTAAAGAAAAATAAAATGTTAAATAAAAACAGACAAAATAAAGTGAACCAACCTCTTCCTTAAGGAACTTGGACATATGAGTTAAACAACAGTATGTATAAGAAGTAAAATAAAAAGTTAGGAGTTCAGAGGAGGGGCGGCCGGGCTGGAAACACGTCCACAAGAAATGCCTGACCATCACATTATTGAAAAAAAAAATAAAACAAAAAAATTCATGCAACTGAACTACATGTAAGAAATGAAAAAAAAAAAAAAAAAAAAAAAAAAATCTTGTTTTTCAGTATCAACGCTAAAAAATGGGAATAAATATATCCGTAAACACCGGAAAAAGTGCCAATATTATCCTATCACAAATTTTTTCACTGAATATTGCAATCAAATTAGCACATGAATTTTTTACTATTTAAATTTTGAAAACTGGTAGCGAAGGTACTGAAAGTCAAGTGGATTGGCTACGTATTGCAATTTTGTACCATACCTTTGCCTCGGCCCCCTCGACCACCACTGTACCCTCCATCATAATTGCTATAGCCTCCGTAGCCGTCTGTCAACAGACATTATCTTAAGTATACATTTTCAAACAAAAAAAGAATGAAATATTATAACAAAAATTTGGAATACCGACTCTAGAGTAGAAAGTAATTATAGGTAATTCAGAGTAGTGTAACTGGCAAATTATTTTAATTTGGAGAGATTCCCCATTTAAAACTATTTACTTTTAAATAATTAACAAAAAAAATTTAACATACCATAGCTTCCATAACCACCGCCATATCCACCGGAATAGTCATAACCACCATAGCCTCCACCATAATTACCGCCATATCCGCTACCATAGTAATCACCGTATCCGCCATATCCTATTCAATGCAATAAAAATGAGTTCATAAAATACATACTTAAGGAACACTGAACTTTAAACAATAAATTTAAAATTTAATCCTAATGCCAAAATTTGAGAAATGAATGGCAGAAACATATTGTGATGAAACCCACAATTATCGACTTTAAATCCTAACTTATTGATGAAAGGCAAGGGAATGAGTGAAAGAAAAAGAAAAAAAAAATTAAACAACATAAATAAATCAAAACAAATAACTATCCAGACCTCAATACCAACAACTTAAAAAAAAAAAAAAAATTCGGCACAACTTACCATAACCTCCATATCCTTGGCCGTATCCTTGTCCATAGCCACCTAAAACAAAAATAAATCTGTTAGTTAGGAAACCATGTATGTACACGATATTAACTATATTAAAACTTGTCAGATCTAGGATTTATCTTCATTGGCTTCAGAAGCAGAACTGGATGAATATTTCATCATAAAAAACTAAAATAATTGATATGGATCAAAATAAAATAATTACCTCGTCCCCTACCGCCTCTGCCACCACGTCCACCTCTCATTCCAGCCATTCCATCAGGTTTGGGAGTGGCTTTTTTGACATCGACCTAAATTATATAAAAAATAAATTAATTTAAAAAAATACAAGACCTTCAATTTATAATATTAGCATAAAAAAAGATAAGAGCTTGCCTCTTTTCCATTGATGGTTTGTTTAGGTGTTTTTAAAAGCTCTGCTACAACTTGTTCCGATTCGAAGGTAATAAAGCAGAATCCTTTCCTCTGATTTTTTGATTTATCATAAGGCATTTCAACTTCAACAATCTAAAAAAAAAAAATTCATATTAATAGATAAACAATTTAGTAAATATGAAACTAGATGACATAAAAAACAATAAATTAGATAATATTATTTACAGTGCCATATTGTGCAAAGTAGTTTTTGATGTCATCATCTGATAATTCTGTTGAGAGCCCTCCAACAAAGATTTTTCCATGCCTGGCCTTAGCTTTCTTAGGATCAATTTTTTTGTTATTAATGACATGGTCACCAGCAGCAAGAACCTGCAACATTTAATTAAACATGTGAGCAAATAAATATGACCAATTAAAAGTCATATAAAAATATTAACAAAAATGAGAGTAAGTTTTTTAACTACTGAGTTAAACACAATAAAATTACCTTGTCAATTGAGTCAGCAGTTTTGAATACAATGAAAGCAAATCCCCGAGATCTTCCCGTATTGGGATCAGTCTTAACATTAATACTTTCAATTGTGCCATAAGTGCTAAAGTGCTCCCTTAATTCCTCTGAAAAAAATAAAATAAATGAAAAATTGGGAATGTAGAATATTGCCAATAACAACATATTATTTATATAAATAAACTTACTGTCAGATGTTTCCCAACTTAGTCCACCAACAAACAACTTTCTGAAAAATTTAAAAAAAAAAAAAAAAATTAATTACAATATGAACATTCGTCTTAAGAACTACCTCAAATTGAAGTACTGTAATTTTAACTTTATTTTTATTATGAAAAAAAATAAATAAAATAGTAATTTGTGAAGTTACTGATAAATTAATATTAATTCTTGAATATAAAACTGCTGCAAAACCAATAACGATCACAATCTGCAAAGAATTGACTTATGAAATATTAACATTTATAAGCTGGAAAATGATTGACAATGTTCATGATTTTATTTTAATTTAAATTAAAGTTTGAAGAATTTAATGCTGTTATATTTGTGTTAACTAGTTATAGTTCCCAATATATACCATGGGGTTGATGGCAGTCCTCACCAAGCTTCAACGTCCATCCACTCAACCTGAGGAAAGTAATCCACGGTTAGTGAGTGCACATACATAACACATATTATGAGAACCTTGTATGACTTATAAACTTCTCTTCTCTGAATAATTAAATGTTAGTTATACTTTATTAAAAATTACAAAGCAAGAAAAGAGAAAATAATTGACAAATTAAATGAAAATTTAAAAAATTACCATACAATGAAATAATAAAAAATATCTTGGAAGGCATAAAAGAAATGTAAAAGATAGCTTGAAGCATTACAACAAAATGAAGATTTTAACTAAGATAATTTGATGTGTGACCAATCCCAATACAAATACAATACAAAATCTTGGAAAAAACTTGCTACAAAATATCTTGAGGTTTCAAGTCCAAAAGTCAATAATTCCAGCAGCAACGATGTTTTAAACTCTTTACACAATTACATATTAATTATATAATTACTATACATAATAACATTGACCAATCAAACCCCATTGATTAAAAGCACAACAAAACATTATAAATTAAATTAACAACTTGTACATACACAACCCGAATGCTAAAACCCAGTTACAAAAATTCAACTACAAATTACAAATAGATAGGGCAAACATTCATAAACCATATTTAGGCCCTTATATATAAATATATAATAATAGAACTGGTCACAATAAATTATGAAAAATCTTAATCCTTCCAAGATAAAATAATTGGTAAAGGAATAACAAAAATTATAAGTTTGAACAATAATAACTACAAAATTAATTCCAAAACGCAAAGAATAAGACTAAAATCATAAGGAAATGTTATTCATTCACCAATTTGAAACATGATTTACAAAATTAACTATATGATTTACAATACCAACAAACAATTTTAATTATCTACAATTATAAGGAAAATGGGGTAGGAAATTTTATTTATTGTATTTAAAATCAACCTATAAATTAAGTGGGAAAATGGGATAAATGTAAATTTGGAAAATATCAACACAAACGCAATTACATTATTACATTACATAAGAAATGGGAAAGAATAAATCTGTTTGTACAATAAGAACACTTAAAAGAAAATACATCTAAGTAAAAGAATTAAATGTAATGGCTCTGCATGACGCCAAGCCTTTCCGCCATTATGGCAGACCGACGCTTAAGTTAACTCTACTTGAAGACAATAATTATAAAATAATTTTAATAAAACACACATTAAAACGAGTTCATAATTACACAATACATTATGACAAAGTAATTTGTTTCCAGCTTATAATATACAACGGATGAAAAGGGATAAGTTTGGCTCGCCACGCCAACTTTCCGTGTAACGACGCCATTTTCCTGAGATGCATTACGTTATATTTCAACACATTCAATAAGAAAATATGCCGAATAAGGTGAAATAGGACGGAAACAAGGAAAATCACATATAATAATAACGAAATTAAAATAGAAGATAGATACCTGTCGTCGTCTTTGCCAGGGGCTTCAGCGCTGCCACTGTCGGCCGGTGCGTCTCCACTACCATTTTCTTGACCATTCATTTGCTCATCTTGGTTATACTGTTCCTGTCCTTGTTCTCCATTCCCCATTTCGTACTCCTGTGATTCTTGAGCCATTTTATCTACTATACTCTGTAAATAACAGACCAAGAGCTGAACACGTCTAACTCTGACTGAAGCCGGGGAGAAAGAGAGTGGGGCTAGCCCAGTTCACCAGGACCCTCAGCGTTGTTCGGGATGGCGCATGCGCATTTGGTACACTTTAAAAATCAATACAGTTCTGACCAATCAGAAGAGAGGTTATTCCAAGAGTAGGAATAGTTAATTTTAATATGGTCTAAACCGTAATAATAATTTTTTATAAAAACGCTTATTTATAAACTTTTGAGTTAGCAAAAAATATTATTGATTTTTTTCTCATAGCAATAAAATTTTAATCAAGCCTATAACCTTACTAAAAATTTGTTTCTTTCTACTCCCTATTCAACGTTAAGATTTAGTGAGCAGTTAACCATTCAGGGATCAATGTTCTGAACAAGCAAATATTTTGAAGATGGCTGAATTCTTGTGCTCACTATTTAGTTACTATAAGAGTAAGAGGTGTTTAACAATTAATTGATATCTGCCGCCATCACTATGACAATATTAAAACTGTTTTCAACGTGGAATGGTTTTATTTATTCATGAAATTTCTAAAATTTAGTAAACTATGAATAAACCCGTGATAAACAATAACGGTTAGAATTGAAAAATAAATTCAGAAATCATAGGTCTCGATTTTTATTAAAATAAGTTACTATTTTTTAAACAAATAAAAGGTGGGGAATTATGTTGTTCATTTATGGGTTCACGAATGTATGTTGGAACCTCCAAGATTATAAATACATGTGTTGATAAAAAAAATCCAATAATGTAATCCTTGAATTATTTGATTTTATTAACTAATTAAATTTTTGTAATTAATAAAATATCAAACTAATTAGATATATATTATAAACTATGTAAAAAAAATGCTGATTTAGGAATGTTCATTGTACAGACCCCTGGCTCAACCCGTCAGCAACGTAAAAACAAAACAAGAGCTTATTACATTACAAATATGTACATAGTTAAATATATTTACGTAGTGTGAAATACTTCTCATGCATTAACTTAAGTAGTAAAGTTATCAAACATTAATCCTTTAAGAATTTATAAACGGAAATTTATTTATTTGTCTAATCCAAATACACGGAGTAATGGCTCGTCTTCTGTCCAATATTCCATAACGTTTGTTAAAGAAACATCTTGTTTTTAGAATATCAATAGCTAGAATATGTTTAGTATTTATGACTTTTTCACCTTCCTAAATTATGTATTGAAGCTATTAAATTGTTTGGAACATCATAGATTAATTTATTAATAAAACCCATTCTCCATTCAACTATTACATGTGTATAATAGATAATAATATGTATAATACCGTAATGTATAATAATGATGATCATCTTTCAAAGAATGCTACATAAAACATGTAATGAAAGATATCATTCTTGACTAGCTTCATGCACCAGAATATCTTAATTGAAATTACACTTGTAAAATTTGTTATACCATTAATTTCAATTAGTTTAATTCCTTTATGTTAATTTTGTATGTAATGAAGTTAAAATAAGGTATGATAAATAGGAAAATAATAGTTATGACTGGGATAGGAAAAATAAATACTGTTCGTAAATTTTTTTTTGTTTTTTTATCCTTGTATGAGGAATTAAATAATGTAACAAAAATGCTATTTAACTTACTAATGTCAAATTAAATCAATTTGATTTAAAATTTAAGCGATTTGATTTAAAATTAAATCAAATAAACAACACGCTTTTTATCAAATGGGATTCATTCTGTAGTAAATCAACTAAACGTGTGAAAAAAATATTTTTAATGAAACAGTAAACAACTTTATACTTAGTATAAATACTTGACATATTTTTATAATCATTTTAACTCATCATCATTATTCAGAGTATCAACAACTCAATTTATAAGTCGAGGCTTTATGAAACAGAACCTATGAGCGGTCCCAGTCAAACGCAGCTTTGCACGAAGGGTGCCATGCGCGACCCTTAGATCGCCCAGCTTCGGTAGAATAAATTAATGTTAGAGTCTTTGGTTGTGCCCGACCTTCCCACTTTTAAAGTGAGATTATTTCTATTCGTTGTTTAAATGAGATATATATAACATGGCATCAAAGGATGGAACAAAGAAACCAACGTACAGTTAGCGGATTACTTCATATTGTTTAATTTGATAAATGAGAACCAACCTTGAAAATGGACCATTCATTATAAATAAATTCTTGGAGCTGCGATATAAAATTATAGCTTTTAATAAGAAAAATTGCTGGTGACAAAATCCGTAGCCAAACAGATACAAAAAAGAAATGTAATTTCAAAAGGAACCATAAAGACCTTGTACTTTACATTGATATTGATTTTATTCATGATGCTCTATTCATATAATTTTATAATGTTCTATGTAAAACGGTTGGGCCTTTCAGTTATGATCTACTGCTCGTAAGTAAAGAGGTACTTGAAAAAATAGGTTAGTAATATTCAAGAAAGTCGGTTACGTCGTTATTTCAGTGGCGTCGAAAAACTACTCTGTTAATTAACAGTATTCATATATCGCATATTCATAATGAAAGAGGAATAATTCCAGAGTGTGTATTAGTTACATCTAATATCAGAAATATAAAATGATCCACATATTTACAAGCTACTTGATAGTTCCTATCATATTGATAGATAACTAGGTTTATTACTCAGTTCAATCCCTAATTAAATTTAAAAAGTTCCAAATAAAAAAAAAATTACAAACGTACTTTTATAAGGAAGAAGATAGTTGGGGTGTACAGTCATGTATATCACAATAAACGAACATCAATTAACATTTTATTTATATATGCGAACCTTCATTAGAACTTTAATAAAACAGAAAGATATGATAAGAAGTGTATTTGAAAGAACCCCTAAATAATATATAAAAATAAAAAATACACATA